>CM077223.1:4900000-5202500 GCA_039654775.1 Spinibarbus caldwelli | reverse complement strand
CTTCCTTCTGGAACGATGGCCACGCAGTCCGACTTGTTGCAGTGTGTGGCGTATGGTCTGAGCACTGACAAGCTGACCTTTCACTTCTGCAACCTCTAAAGCAATGCTGGCAGCACTCAAGCGTATGTTTTTTGAAGCCAGCTTCTGCACCTGACGCACACCACGAGGACTCAACTTCTTTGACTGACCCTTGCGAGGCCTGTTCTGAGTGAAACCCGTCTTGGAAAACCTCTGTGTGAGACTGTCCACTGTACTATAACTCAGTTTCAGGGTGTTACTGATCTTCTTATAGCCTAGGCCATCTTTGTGGAGAGCAACAATTCTAATTCTCAAATCCTCAGAGAGTTCTTTGCCATGAGGTGCCATGTTGAACATCCAGTGGTCAGTATGAGAGAATTGTACTCAAAGCACCAAATTTTAACTGCTCTAATACAAGATACACAAATTTGTATGGTCCTGTCAAGCAGACAAAAACATGATGAATAGGACATGTGGCTTTACATGGTTAAACGATATATAGCTGTTATCACTTAGGTTGTACACACTTTTTTTGCTAGCAATGTTGACAATAATGGCTGTGTGTTGAGTTATTTTCAGAGGACAGTAAATCTACACTGCTATACATGTTGCACATTGACTACTCTAAAATATATCCATTTTCATTTTTATAGTATTGTCCCTTGAGAAGATATAATAAAATAGTTGCTGAAATGTGAGGGGTGTACTCACTTTTGTGAGATACTGTACATATACATATATACTTTATATGCCACCTTGTCTAAATTCTTCAATAGTTTTTACCAGGCAGCTCTTTGGTACATGTATGTGCTGCTATTCAACTTTCCTTTTCGTGATTCTTTATCTCAGGCTAATTCCCAGCTCTAATTTAAAGCTGATACTAAAATTAATTATGTTTTTCTCCAGCCTCACAGTTTTTACATCAGCGTTTAAAAGTTTTAACACATCCAGAGCACATCAAGGACATTTTCCACCTCTGCAGGCATCTTATCCATTCAAACTGTTTCCTCTTCATCTTCTTCTGACCCCAAAACATCTCTAGAACAACACTGGTATTATTCCATCCCCAAGTCTGTGGCCTACCTTCCTTTCAACATGATGAAAACAGTCCAACTGTTTGCTCTGCCTCAGCCTTCATGCTGCACTAATGGAGGGCACCTGGAGTTCTCCCCGGCCGGCCTGCCCACCACGGTAATGGCTGCTTCTGTGAAAGAGATCTTTCATGTGGTGAGAATGTAGATGACACAAACTAACGCTCTCGTCTCTCCCATAAGGGGCGTCACTCAGGGGAGGTGTTAAGTAACCACAGGCTTGACAGTGGGGTATAATTGTATGGCTAGGACGGTTTGCGAAATGTAAATAACAGGAGCTGAATTCAGTAAAGATTAGACTGGGGATCATGGACATGTGTGACATTAGATGTTCCTAGAAAAAATAAAAGGTTGAGTTGTTTACCAAATGAGAAACAACAACAGCATACTGTAAGTGAGTCAGAGCAGATAAGGGTGTATACTGTAAAAATGGTAACATCTACATTAACTGGTTATTTAATATCACTGAAACAACCTATACACTACCAGTCAAAAGTTTGGAATAATTATGCTATTTTTATGTTTTTGAAAAAAAAAAAAAAAAAAAATTGTGCTCACCAATGCTGCATTTATTTTCTAAAAAAAAACAGTAAAAATAATAATATTGTAAAATATTATTGCAATTTAAAATAACTTTGATTTATTCCTTTTTATGTTTCTGAAAAAGTCTCTTATGCTCACCAAGGCTACATTTATAAAAAAAAAAAAAAAAAAAAAAAAAAAAAATTAAAATTAAAAAAAGGTAATATTGTAAAATATTAACTGTTTTCTATTTTAATGTATTAAAATAATAATAATAATAATAATAATAATAATAATAAATAAATAAATAAATAAATAAATAAATAAATAAATAATAATAATATATTCCCGGATGCCAACCTGAATTTTCAGCATTATTACTCCAGTCTTCGGTATCACATGATCCTGCAGAAAGCATTCTAATACGCTGATTTGCTGCTCAAGAAACATTTATTATTATTAAAGTTTGGGCAATGCAGGAAAGGAAAGGAAAGGAAAGGAAAGGAAAGGAAAGGAAAGAAAAATTAATTGATTTATTCAGTCAGGATGCATTAAATTAATCAAAAGTGACAGTAAATATATTTATAATGTTATAAATAATTTATATTTCAAATAAATGCTGTTCAATGAACTCAACGCAAAATCTATATAATATTAAGAAATGTTTATTGAGCATCAAATCAGCATATTAGAATGATTTCTGAAGGATCATGTGACACTGAAGACTGGAGTAACGATGCTGAAAATTCAGCTTTGCATGAGAGGAATAAATTACATTTTATAACATATTACAGTAGAAAAGAAAATTTATTTTAAGTTGTAATAATATTTAACATTATTACCATTTTAAATCCAGCCTTGGTGAACAAATGGTTCTTTAAAAAATCATAAAAAAAAATCTTAACATTTTACTTTTATGGGTTAAATCAGGTAGGAAAAAAAGCTCTTTAAGGTAGCAATTGCAGGTTCCCAGTTTTTACAGTGTATATAAGGAATAATGAGAAAACTGGTGATGTAACCTTTATATGAACTACATCAACAAACTCAGCCAAATGATCTACAGCTGCCTGAGCCCAAATAAATTAGTAACTTTTTACGTTTTGTAATGATACAGATGCTGACAGATCAAGCATCTGCCAGTCTATTAAAAATGTAAAATCAGGTTATAAAATCAAATAAAAACCGACTTCTTGAGCCCTGGCCATCCATTCATGAGCCCTGGGCATCCAATTAAATAAGCTCTGTGTGTTACTTTTTTGCGGGTTACATCATGACACTCGCTGTATTATTACTCGTCTCACACGTTATGTTACTCATTACTCATAACTCATTATGTTACGACACAACATAGTTATGTGTGAGATAATTGGTACCACAGCTCACCGTTAATGTAGTTTGAGACTAGTGAGAATTAGACACGCATGTTTTGCAAAACTGTTTTTGCTTTCAGATATCAATTAGAGGAAGAGATCACAGAAATGAAAACTGATTTTTATATATATATATATATATATATATATATATATATATATATATATATATATATATATATATATATATATATATTCAAAGTCTTCTGAAACCAACACTGGAGTTTTGTGGCTTTTAGTTTATGTCTTCTATCTTTGAGGTCATCTATGCTCGTGTGCTCCTACACAGCAAAATCCCCAGAGTTAAATCAACTCAGAGTTAAATGCTCAGAATGCATACTGTCCCAATCTACAGAGAGTTAAAATAACACCGAAGCAGAGTTAATGAGATAATTAAGTGATGAATTATGTGATGATTGACCATTTATTATGAACAGCTGCTGTTAACAAGCAGAATCACTGAAGAAAAGAGAAACACAAGAACTACAACTGACTTCAGCCACAGCCTTAGATGAAATCAACTGGAATAAAAGAAAACATTGAATCTCTCAAGATCTGATTAAACAACTCCACAAACAGCAGCACCAACTTCACTCATTAACCAGACTGACTGACTTTATGTCAGACAATTACAAAAGTTCTTATTCAGAATTACAGAGGTTCAGATGTTGATGTTTTATTGGTCAAAAAATGATGCCACCATCATTGTGGTCAGTGTTTGCTTTAGTTGGCCTCTTGACACTTTAATTTTATTTAAATAGTTTGCTTTTCAGCAATTGCAATAGTATTACACAGCAAACACTTGTGCGTTGCAGAAATAAAACATTGAAAAAGCAGGTCAACTGGTAGACATTTGAATGACCACCACGAAGTGATCTCTTTTTTGTTCCATTTATTGACTGAAATCCAAAAAATTTAACATTCAAACACAAAAATTCCATTTAAAAAAATGCCCCCATAATAATTCAATGCTGAAGATGAGCGATTTTTTTTTTTTTTTTTTTCTCGGGCTTTTAGACATGAACACTTATCATATGATCCTTAACAGTGGTGACAATAATTTTTCATACTGCATTGCATGATGGGAGCTTTTACTATGGTGTTACCCAGCATGCATTGCAGCATTTTGTTGATTGTCACCATTGTTGAGATTCATATACTGGTTCTTGATGTCTGTGTGTGTCAAAATAGTGCTGCAGTTCAAATTTTTATATGCATTGGCTAGATATTCGCTATAACTATTAAAGCAACACTTTGTTTGCATTCTAAGGCTTCACAAGGTTGATTATACAAAACAAGAAAAAAAAAAAAAAAAAAAAAAAAAATATTTTAATTGTAGCCAGGCCAGCTCATGATGACTATCTCATCACATGAAAACAGGTAACAGCTGCTCACTGTCCAGCACTGACCTCTCTGCTTTACAACACCACATGCATTGCTACAGACAGAGATGTAGCGCAGGAAGTCAAGGGTCAAGAGTCCAACTAAAGCAAACACTGATCTCAATGATGGTGGCATTTTCATTTTAACCAATAAAACATCAACATCTGATTCTCTGCAAATCTCAGTAACAACAGGTGTTCATCACTAAGGCACAATCATCATTTAATTAGTCACTTAATTATCTCAATTTTAACACTGCTTCAGAGTTATTTTAACTCTCTGTAGATTGGGACAATATGCTCTCTGAGCAGAGCTGATTTAACTCTGGGGATTTTGCTGTGTATAAGGTGCTATACAATTAAGATATATTGATAAATGCTGTTCTTTTGAACTTTCTATTTGTTAAGAATCCTGGTTGCATCACAGTTTCCGCTAAAATAATCAACTGCTTTCAACACCGAAAATAAGAAATGTTTCTTGAGCAGCAACGCAGCCTATTAGAATGATTTCTGAAGGATCATGTGACACTGAAGACTGGAGTAATGATGCTGAAAATGCAGCTTTACCTCACATGCCTACATTACATTTTAAAATATATATTCAAATAGAAAACTGTTATTTGAAATTGCAATAATATTTCAGCAAAATTGCTGTTTTACTGTATGTTTGATCAATTAAATGCAGCCTTTGTGACCATAAGAGACTTTTTTTTTTCTTCCCCATATTATGGAAGTCACTTTGTATTCAACAGAAGGAAGAAAGTCATACAGGTTGGAACAACTCGGGGGTGAGTAAATGATGACAGAATTTTCATTTTTGGGAGAACTATCCTCTATAAGCTGAAGATTTATCATATAAAGTGCTACACAACACAGTATATGGTTCAATATCTTATATGTTTATATGGTGTGTGTGGGAGGTGGAATCTGTTACATCAAAGCAGTGTATGACAGGCTGACAGTGACAGGAGCACTACACCTTCAGCAGCGGTTCAACTGCACACTAGAAATACTGCCAGTGAGCAATGGACATGTGATCCAGTGTGAAACAGGCACAAGAAAAAAAAAAAAAAAAACTTTCAAAATAAAAACAACTACATTACAAACTGTCAAAAAAAAAAAAAAAAAAAAAAAAAAAAAAACACACCGCCCCACATTTTAATTTTGCTATACAGCATGACAAAATGTCCAACTCATTGTGCTCAAGTAACTTCTATATTCTTTAGCTTCATTTTGAAAAATTAAAGGGATAGTTCACCCAAAAATGAAAACTTTGTCATCATTTACTTAGCCACAAGTTGTTCCAAACCTGTATGAATTTCTTTCTTCTGTTGAACACAAAAGAAGAGATTCTGAAGAATTTGGTAACCAAACATTTGACGGCAGCCGTTGACTTCCATAGTGTGGGAAATAAATAAATAAATACATACAAAATACTATGGTAAGCCAATGGCTACATCAACCATTCTTCAAAATATCTTCTTTTGTGTTCCACAGAAGAAAGAAACTCATACAGGTTTGGAACAACATAACTATAATGATGACAAAACTGCAGCATGCACTTAGAATAAAGAAAACATTATCATGCATTACTGTGGATGCTAATGTAGTAATTGTTATAGTTATCCTTGTTATTGTTCTTGGATTGAACAGGCCTTTAAACTAGAGTTCCCTTCCGAGGGAACTTCGAACTGCGTCCTCTAGGGGTTGCTATGGGGAACGCCTTCAGCGTGACTGGTGTCTGAAGCATACATCTAAACACGACAATAACATTGGCAGCCTATGACGTCATTACCCGGCACGATCACAGTATAAAAGGGCACCAGGAGAACACGTCATCCTCTTCTTCGTCTTCAGAACTGTTTTGTTCGAAGCATGCATTCTGGTAAGAACAATCTTTTCTTCCTTACCATGGCGATCACTAGTAAGGCGTTTAAGAAGTGTGTGGATCTGTGTCCTCGTTATTTGACACCTGATGACACACACAATCTTTGCGTATTTTGTTTGGGCAAAGAGCACGCACACAATGTCCTCGAGGGGGCAATCTGCATGCATTATGAGCGTTTTCCGATGAAAAAGCTCCGCTCTCGTTGGTCTCTCTTTTCGAGGAAAGAGGGGCAGCCATCAGCTCCCTGCGGACCAGGACCCGCCGCTGCTGAGGAAAATGAGCTCATGGGGATCTCAGGTGGATCTGGCTTATGAGTTGAAAAAGGGTCTTTCCCTTTCGCGCTCGTCAGTCACAGATGAGAGTGAGCTGCTGGATGACGATGCTATTTCTCTTACATTGTCTGATCCGGCAGCTAGTGCTCTGCTGGCTCCAAGGTTATGGAACGCGGCACGGCGAGGCTAGTTTTGCCGTGGAAGTGGGTCAAGAAAGGAGCGCCTCGAGGCTGCCTCAAAGAGCGTGATCTTTCTGACCATAGCCCTCCAGCTCAAGTGAGCCTTGCATTTCTTCCTGATCTCCCTGTGGAGATCGAGAAGACTTGGAAAAATCCGTTTTCATCCCGCATTCATAGATTTCAGCATACTAGTGATGCCAATATTGAGGGGATGCGTGAGAACGGTTATGAGAAAATGCCCCCTATTGAAGAGGCTGGCCTGCTATCTCTCTGTGGGTGAGACATCTTCTCTTAAGGCTCCCTCTCTGCCACCCAAACCCCTTCAAGATGCATCTCGTTTGAATGGCATGGCGCACGCAGCAGCAGGCCAGGCTGCAGCTTCGTTGCACAACATGGCGGTGCTTCAGGCTGACCTGTTGGAAGGCCTGGATAAAGGCCAGGGTCTATCCCCTGATGAGAAAGGGGAAGTCGTGGCCTAATGGTTAGAGAGTTGGGTTTGTAACCTGAAGGTTGAAGGTTGCCGGTTCAAAGAGCGTGAAGGTTGCCGGTTCGATTCTCACACCGGCAGGAATTGAAGGTGGGGATTGTGAATGAACAGCACTCTCTCTGCCTTCGATACCATGACTGAGGTGCCCTTGAGCAAGGCACCGAACCCCTAATTGCTCCCCGGGCGCTGGAGCAATGGCTGCCCACTGCTCCGGGTGTGTGTTCACGGTGTGTGTGTGTGTGCGTTTGTTCACTATTCACTGCTGTGTGTGTGCACTTGGATGGGTTAAATGCAGAGCACCAATTTCGAGTATGGGTCACCATACTTGACAATACGTCACGACTTTCACTTTCAGATGGCTGAGTTGCGTCGCACCACAGATCTCGCTCTCCGTGCCACTAAGCAGACCGCCACTGCCATCGGCAGATCTATGGTGGTTACGGAGAGGCATCTGTGGGTGAACCTGGCGAATATCGAGATGAAAGAGAAGGGCTCGGCTGCCTTCAAATCCTTCATTCTACGAAGGTCCAGGTCTGAGCCTGAACAACAGAGGGGTCCTGGCCCGTCTCGATCTAAGGGTCAGAGGCAGGCACAGAAGACTAGTGTCGCGACTCGTGCCCCTCCCCCACCTTCGGGTAGGGCCCAAAGGAGGCGTGAGTCATAAGGTAACAGGCAAGACTTGAGGGAGGTGATCCAGAGGAGGTGTTCTCAACGCTCTCGTCCGGACCAGAATAAAACTTGAACCATCTTCTCACCTCCCTCTGAAAGTGCTAACATCTGCTCTTATCTTCCTCCCCTTAATTCCCCTATAGCCACCCACCTGACCGAGGTTGGGTAGGAGCCTCCTGCGCTCGCATTACAGTCTCTCATGCTGGACCTATGATGCTTCTGTTTAGTTTCTATGTCCCATAGAACTACCTACTGATGGCCTGGACCCAAGCACACTTCAGACTTTGCCTTCAGGTTATATCCATGAGCTTGAGTCATGTGCGGGAGCTGTGGTCGGTGATTAAGATCCATTTCATCTACTCTATTGCTAGTTTATGTGAATTCACGAACTAGTTTTCTCCGCAGCGCTACTTGGACCTGTTTCTGTTTGTCTGACTTTACTTTAGGGTTAGGACCTCCGTGAGCACCTTCCCTGCTGAAGTCAGGACCTCTCGCTGTTGACCGATCATGATGATGTTCTCACCCTTTGGTACTGATCCAGGCTGGATGTTAGCCCTACATCTTCGGCTTCATGCCTACTGAACCATGCAACCAAGTCGCTGGGCCTCTGCAAGAGTCTCCTTACCCGATCAGGTCCGCAGTGTTATGCTGAAACCTCAGGACCCGCGGGTCCTCCACTTAGGTTGAGCATTTTTCAGAGTATAATGCTTTGTGATGTGCTCCCTGATGTCCTAGCTGGGTGTTTGCTTCGAGAAGCTGCCCCAGCAAGGACGTGCTACTCACGTCTAGCCCTGAGGGGTCTCCTGAGAGTTGAGTCATCCTCTCATCCATCATGCATGTTCTTTGAGCTAGAGCTCCTCTCTCTGAGGCGTTGAGTGGACTAACACTCCTTAGTTCCACTCTACAGTTCGATAGACAGTCAGGTCCATGGGACCTCCCTGTCTCACTGCCCTTATGGTCGAACCAGTTAATCGCCCCTCTGTGGAGTGGGCTTGAGTACACTGTGTTCCCTGAGGCATGAGTGAGATGTGTTTCTGCAGAAACCCTTCCTGAGTGCTTCGGCTCTGAGGAACAGTAGCTCTTCATGCATGAATGGGTTATTGGGTCCCGTTGTTTCTACAGGTTCCCTTCGGGTCTGGTTAAACGGGGCCCATGCGCTCTATCGAGATAGAGAGCATAAGACTGTGTTCAGCTGCATCGGTTGACGGTCTTTCATTGGGCTCTGCTAGACTGCCCTTTCTGATCTAGTGCTGCCTTCTGGTCGAGCTGAGTATGCTCCCCTCACTGCGAGGGTTAACTATGAGCTTATCGCTCCCGGTTTGTGCTTGAGGGTCTGCTTCTGCGTGAGAGCCGAAAGCCTGCTCCCGAGAACTCCATATGCAACAAAACTGAGTTGTTAAGCTCGTCCCTGATGCCTCCTTGGTCTGTTGCATCTATGCTGGGACCCTGTTCCCTGACTGATGTGTGTGATCTCCCTTTTAAGCTGGATCCCATTGCTGATATCCCATTTGCGGTCAGTCTGCTCCCCGGACATGGCCATGCTCCCCTCACTGCGGGAGGGTCTTTATGAGCTTGCTGGTCCTGGGCAGATGTGAGTCCTTCTGTCTACTTGAGAGTTAGAGACTTTGCTCTTAGCCAAGGGTTGCGCCCTCCGCTCCTTGGGATCTGTGACAGCGACATCAGGTAGTTTGGCCACTTGCTGCCTGCCTGATTAGTGGCCCCTGTTTGGTCGAGCCTGGCAGTGCTCCCCTCGCCTCGGAGAGTTGTCTTTGAGCATGCCGCTCTCAATCGAGCATCTGAGGCCTCCTCTCATCAAGTCCTCCACTCTGGGAGCTTCATTGAGCAGCAGCCTCAAGTTGTTAGGCCTCTCTCGGCCTCCCTGTTAGGCTGCTCTCTCTTTGTTGGTGAGCTTAGCAGTGCTTCCCTCATCTTGAGGGTTACCTTGAGCACGCCGCTCCCAATTGAGCGTTTGAGGTCTCCTCTCATCTGATCCTCTGCTCCTTGGAGCTCCATTGAGCAGCAGCCTCAGGTTGTCAGGCCTATCTCCGCCTCCCTGTTAGGCTGCTCTCCTTGTTGGTTGAGCTTAGCAGTGCTTCCCTCACCTAGGGGGTTACCTCTGAGCACACTGCTCCCAATTGAGCATGTGAGGTCTCCTCGCATCGGGTCCTCCGTTCTTTTGAGCTCCATCGAGCAGCAGCCTCAGGTTGTTAGGCCTCTCTCCGCCTTCCTGTTAAGCTGCTCTCCTTGTTGGTCGAGCTTGGCAATGCTCCCCTCATCCTGGAGGGTCACCTATGAGCACGCCACTCCCAGATTGAGCGTCTAAGTTCCCCTCCTATTTTTGGAGTTGGGACCTCCAATCCTTGAGCTCCAGATAGCAGTCGTGCCAGGTTCTGCCTCCCTGGCTGGTTGCTGTGGAGTGAGCTAGCTGTGCTCCCCTCACCATGAAGGGTCTCTTGTGAGCACACCGCTCCCTTCTGAGCATCTGAGTCCCTCTCATTTGAGAGTCGAATCCCTTGCTCTGTGAGCTTCGCTGGGTAGCACATCAAGACTTCACCTTCCTCTTAGGCTGCTCTCTTGATGAGCTCAGCAGTGCTCCCTTCTTCCTAGAGGGTTATCTATGAGCACGCTGCTTCCCAGTCGGGCGCTGGTGTCCCCCTCTCAGTTTGAGGGTTGAGTGCTAGGCCCCTTCCAGTTATGCATGAGCAAATGCTCCGGAGTCGGTCTTGTGACTGCTATGGTTGAGTTGCCGATACTCCCCTCACATGGAGGGTTTTCTATGAGATATGCCTTCTCATTCCACATGGGCTCTGAAGCTCATGGCCTCCCGCTGAATTAATTATCACTCCTTGTGCATGCCAGAGTCAGGTAGGGTCCCTAGGCCTGTTTCAGTGACGGTTTCGGTACCCCTAAGTAGCGGTGTTTTCTAAATCCATGCTAGGGTAAGTGCACATGCTGAGCTTCTGTGCACTTTCTAAAATCCTGTATGGTAAGGGTCATGCCTCGTTTCCTTTCTCTGAGTTGGTTTTAGGCCCCGGTTTTCACCTTGGGCTCCACTCAACTTATGTATCCCTGTTGATACATTTCTGCGCAGGGTGTTGCTACCAAAAATCTGATCAAGCTCATTCAGAGTTAGCGGTAGCCCCCTGGGTGACAGGCCAAGGTCTGGTTTGGTTTTTTAGACACCTGGCCGTATCCCCTCGAAGGAATCTCTTCTTCTGATTCCAAGCCTTTGAGCTCTGCCCTAGGCACGGGCTTCCCAGCCCAGCCCTTATCAGGTAAGTTGTTTGGGGTGTGCAGCTCAGGCTCTTGGCCGGAGGGGATAATGTCACTGACAGCTGTCAAGGCATCCTAGGGGCGACTCTTATGGCTATGGTAGAGGTGGTACTTAGTGCTCACCATGGTTTCTGGCATGCACTCCCCTCAGCATGGCGGTGTGGGTATACTGTTCCCCATAGCGACCCCTAGAGGACGCAGTTCCAAGTTCCCTAAGAAGGGAACGTCTCAGGTTACATATGTAACCATGGTTCCCTGAGAAGGGAACGAGACACTGCGTCCTCTGCGTCCTTTAAATTGATAAAAACTGATAACAAAGAAATTTGTAATGTTACAAAAGATTTCTATTTCAAATAAATGCAGTTCTTTTGACCTTTCTAATCAAAAAGTCTTGATTGTTTATCACAAAAATATGGATCAGCACAACTGTTTTCAACGTTGATAATCAGAAATGTTTCTTGTGCAGCAAATCAACATATTTCTGCAGGATCATGTGACACTGAATACTGGAATAACGGTGCTAAAAAAAAAAAAAAAATCAGCTTTGATGTACTCAGTATGTCATATAACATATTTCTGTAATTAACAAAAAGAAAAATGAAACTGGAAAAGGCATACTTAATTCAATTCTGAACATTTCTGAGCTGTGTTTTACTCTACCGTATATGATGTCTCATTGTGAAGCTTAAGTAAATAAAAACATTTGAATAATTCAGCATGTGCCTCCCCACTGGGCTTTAGTCAGTGCATCTCTCTGTTCACTGAGCTTCATATGTTTAGTCTGCTCACGCCATATGAAGTGCTCCCATTTCAATTAGGCACATATTGATAGAGGACCTTTTTCTGTTTTGATTTGAGTAATTAAGCTCTCATGTTTTCACGTGTTGTGATAAATATTTACGTGGGTGACGACGCTGACAATATTCCTGTTGCTGTATTTAATAGACGTGCCATTTGTATCCCCACTCCCAAAAAGTGAATACATATATAAAAAAAAAAAAAAAAAAAAAAAAAAGACAATGACCTTTCAAGCTTCCACAGTACTCAATCAACGACGTTTGTTTACAACTTCACATTTCAAATGATTTAATAAATTGAAACCCCAATCAACAGATATCAAGGACACTCATCGTCATTCAGATTTTGACCGTATTTTATAAAAAAAAACGAATGCAACTTTGGTGGATGGACTGGTTGGAAATTGGATGTGAGGTCTAATAAATCTAAAATATGTTCTTGTCTGTTTACACAAAAGAATCCTTTTGAAGACTGACATTGTAGTTCAAGGAGAACGGTCTAAGAGATGGCAGGTAACAACTGCTTTGAAAGCGAGGCACTCAGGAAAACAGGAAATGGAGCCACCCTCGAGTAAAATTGCTATAGAATACTTTTGATTGGGCGGCGCGCGAGAGAATCAGAGTAAGGCCTTTGATCGAGCAATGCAAAGAACGTCAAGCAGAAATGAATGCAAGGAATCTTGGGTTGTATTCTTATACCAAAGAATTCTCCCATGGGATAGTGAAATGTCATGAAATTTTGCTTTTGGATGTGCGGATCACCACCAACTTCACAGTGCCTGAATAAAAGAGGCACTTGGTTTATGTGCAGTGAACCGTAGAAATGAACTGCCTTAAAAAACATATCACCCTCTTCCTTCTCCCTAACTGAATAAATATTCTCAGAGCTGCAAAATAACAATGTCAAGACACCCCATATTTTTTATTAACTTCTGCAAAGCAAATCCTGGATTTCTTCTCAAATTGTACAGCGGTGTCTAGACGTTGTGCTCTGAGCTGTGCTGCCAGGGAAAATAGTTGAATATATTCCAAACGTGGAAGAATTTTAATGAGCACAGAGCTGTGTAATGTTGACATTAAACTGTGGCGGATTTCACACTATAGTCATGCAACAGACAATCTGACAATCGGTTATTCTGCCAAAAATAGATTTGCTTAACCAGGTAGAGTCTTCTGTATCAGATAACCTCTGTAAAATTCTAATTTCAATAAACAAATACATGGCAGGATCTTATTTTGCATAGTGAAAGTGGGGCACAGACATGAGGAAAGATGGGATTCTGGTAATTCAACATTTGTCCCTACATTTCGAGTCCATCTGTCTTCCAAACTCTGCTTGATTTCCATGAATTTGGTGCTAATAACAAAACTTCAGGGAACTGCTCACCCAAATATTATTTCTGTCATTATTTACACATCCTCATGTCATTCCGAACCTGTATGACCTTCTTTTGTCCATGAAACACAGGGAGAAATTGTAATCTTTTATATAGTTATTTCCATACAACAAGTGACAGCATCTGTCAGACTCTAAAAGGGCAAAAGAAACAAGATAAATGCACCATACAAGTAAACCATACAACGCATGCACTGTATGTCAAATCTTCTGAAGCATACAGAAAAAAAAAATAAAAATACAAAGAAAGGATAACAGCATAACAAGAATAAGAAATTCAGTGTGACTAGAATGGAAACTACTTGACCAAGTCTTACTTAAGCAAGAAAAGAAGCCTGGTGGAGACACCGGTACACCAGCATCCAAAACAAGACATTATGATGTGATTATCTATGCTGCTCTTGTTGATTCTTTAACATGAATAAGTTTCCCTTGATACCATTTAATTAACTTTAATTTTATGGCCCAGATTGAAGAATACTTCAAACATTCGGCTTCCTGTGAGGTGTGGCCGATTTAAATTCAGCTCATGAACTGAAACGCACACAATTCATTCAATTCTGAAATTTGCACAGATCTATTCATTGCATCACCTGTCTGCCACAATAACAATGTCTGAATTAGCCTTGTGAGAAAGCTGATATTTGCAGCTAATTTAAATGGATATGTACACGGCCATTTGGAGTAAGATTTTCTTGTGAAAGAAAATGATACTTTTATTCAGCAAAGATGGATTATATTGATTAAAAGTGCCAGTAAAGACATTTACAAAAATATATATTTTAATGTGCAGTTTGTTTTGTACTTTCTACTAAATAATCCTGAAAAAAGTATCATGAATTTTTTTTTTTTTTTTTACAGGCAAAACATAGGTAAAAATACGCACAAACACACACATATACATACATACATATATATATATATATATATTAGTGCTGTCAATCGATTAAAAAAAATAATCGCGTTAATCACAGTCATGGACTGTGATTAATCATGATTAATCGCAAATTTAAAATACTAATATTTACATAATACTAAAATGCATTATGAAGAAGAATTGGACCTGTTCTGCAGGTGCATTAGAGCTAATATTAGCATCATGCTTCATAAGACAATTTATGAGATTAACAGTACACTTTTACTCAGAACTCACTTTAAACCACCATCGAGTGTTTGTAAAAACTTCCTTTTGCGATCACATGTGGCATTTGGTCGTTTACTGTTGTTAAAATATGCTATTTATAGCCTTTTATATTCCTGCACAAATTAGCATTTCAGATGTACACATTCATCTCAAGAAAATCACATACAAATATCCTATCGTAATCGTGTGTTTATTATCTTATATAATCTATAGTGGGTGTTGTCATGTTTATTTCTGCTTTGTAAAAGCCTTAACGTGTGTGCTCTGGCTGAACTCACGTTGTTTGTGATATTACAACCGCCTCTCCGTTCTTAAGTTGCCAGGGATACATTCTAAGTATAATGCACATTAGTAAAAGGATCTATTTTAAAAACCCGCGGCTCTGTAATTTTTCCCGCGACTGTATTTTCAAAATAGCCAACTTGTGCCGCTACCCTGGCAACACTGGTTCGCTGCTGTACCCTTATCACACAATGATAGATAACCTTCTTCCACGCTGCGATGACGGGAAGAAGTTGGGGTCAAACATTATCACATGATTAATTTGAGTTAAAAAAAAATATTAACGCGTTAAAATTTTTAGATTAATCGCATACGTTATCGCCTTAATGTTGACACCCCTAATATATATATATATATATATTTAGCTTTGCCATCACAGGAATAAATTATGTTTTAAAATATATTAAAATAGAAAATATTTATTTTAAACTGTAATAATATCTCATAATAATACTGTTTTACTATATTGTTAATTAAAATAAACTGGAGCCTTGGTGAGAATAAAAATACTTAAAAAATAAATAAATAAATAAAATAAAAAAATCGAATTAAATTTATCAGTTGTGTATATTACTATATTCATTTAAAAATTTAACCAAAAAGTGTGGACATGAACAGAGTGATCCAGTGCTGACGTGTTTCCAATGATAACATGAATTGTTTCTATGGTCTTTAGTATGCATATCAGAGTACTTACTCCTGATGTGCAGTGTGCTGCTGTGGTCCCACATTTTAACCCATCTGTACACTTCAAAGGGTTTGCTTATGCACCACACTGCTGCAGGATCTTCCCCTTATTCTCAGTCCTACAAGGGATAAAGTGAAAATCAAGTCAATTAGCAAAAATCCTCAGCTCTGCACTCACCCCCCTTATGACACCGCTCGTTGGTTTAGCAGAGGAGGATGCATGTGTGCTTAGTGCTGGATAAGGTCATGGAGTGTAATCCTACCAGTCAATTTAATTTTCAGCCTGCACTTTCAAATTAATTCATTTAACTCCAACCTCCTAATCACAGTGGAGGGCAGATCTGCATGCTAATTGCACAGGATAACAGTGCTGATAAGACCCACTGATTCTTAAGGGAGCTTCAAGAAAGAGCTGTGCCAATGGTCCTTGTAGTTCATCTGATTGGATGGGCTAATCACAGGGACAGAGAAGAACCCAGAGCGCCGTGTCGACTCCAGCCTCAACAGATGTCAAATCACTTGCATAATACGTCTTTTGTAGTTTAGAGAAGTAGTAACATGGAAAACAGGATTGTCTTTGCTATTTTGAAATGAAAGTGTTCAATTCATATATATATATATATATATATGGGAAAGCCTTGTCCTGTGCAAAATAAATTATAGTATTATTTTGACTGTAATAAATCTTAAACTAACATTATGTAACAGTACAAACAGTAACAGTGAAGAACATATTAAAAAGATGTTGATTCTTTGTTGTACTGTAAAATATACAGGTGCATCTCAATGAATTAGAATGTCGTGGAAAAGTTCATTTATTTCACTAACTCAACTCAAATTGTGAAACTTGTGTATTAAATAAATTCAGTGCTCACAGACTGAAGTAGTTTAAGTCTTTGGTTCTTTTAATTGTGATGATTTTGGCTCACATTTAACAAAACCCACCAATTCACTATCTCAACAAATTAGAATATGGTGACATGCCAATCAGCTAATCAACTCAAAACACCTGCAAAGGTTTCCTGAACCTTCAAAATGGTTACACAATAGCCTATACAATCATGGGGAAGACTGCTGATCTGACAGTTGACCAGAAGACAATCATTGACACCCTCCACAAAGAGGGTAACTCACAGAAGGTCATTACTGAATGGTTGGCTGTTCACAGAGTGCTGTATCAAAGCATATTAAATGAAAAGTTGACTGGAAGGAAGAAATGGGGTAGGAAAAGGTGCACGAGCAACATGGATGACCACAAGCTTGAGAATACTGTCAAACAAAGCTGATTCAAACACTTGGGAGAGCTTCACAAGGAGTGGACTGAAGCTGGAGTCAGTGATCAAGAGTCACCACGCTCAGACGTCTTCAGGAAAAGGGCTACCAAGCCAATTCTGAAACAGAAACAATGTCAGAAGCATCTTACCTGGGATAAGGAGAAAAAAACTGGACTGTTGCTCAGTGGTCCAAAGTCATCTTTTCAGATAAAAGTAAATTTTGCATTTCAGTTGGAAATCAAGGTCCCAGAGTCTGGAGGAAGACTGGAGAGGCACAGAATCCAAGCTGCTTGAAGCCCAGTGTGAAGTTTCCACAGTCAGTGATGAATTGGGCTGCCATTTTATCTGCTGGTGTTGGTCCATTGTGTTTTCTGAAGTCCACAGTCAACGCAGCCATCTACCAGGACATATTAGAGCACTTCATGCTTCCTTCTGCTGACAAGCTTTATGGAGACGCTGATTTCATTTTCCAGCAGGACTTGCCACCTGCCCACACTGCCAAAAACACCAAAAGTTGGTTAAATGACCATGGTGTTGGTGTGCTTGACTGGCCAGCAAACTCACCAGACCTGAACCCCATAGAGAATCTATGGGATATTGTCAAGAGGAAGATGAGAGACACTAGACCCAACAATGCAGATGAGCTGAAGGCCACTGTCAAAGAAACCTGGGCTTCCATACCACCTCAGCAGTGCCACAGACTGATCACCTCCATGCCACGCCGAATTGAGGCAGTAATTAAAACAAAAGGAGCCCCTATCAAGTATTGAGTACATATACAGTAAATGAACATACTTTCCAGAAGGCCAACAATTCACTAAAAATGTTTTTTTTTTTTGTTTTGTTTTTTTTGTTTTTTATTGGTCTTATGAAGTATTCTAATTTGTTGAGATAGTGAATTGGTGGGTTTTTGTTAAATGTGAGCCAAAATCATCACAATTAAAAGAACTAAAACTTAAACTACTTCAGTCTGTGTGCATTGAATTTATTTAATACATAAGTTTCACAATTTGAGTTGAGTTAGTGAAATAAATGAACTTTTCCACGACATTCTAATTCATTGAGATGCACCTGTATTCTGATGCATATTAATAGATGTCTCAAGCTTATGTGGGAAGAGTAGCATCATATTTATAAACAGACAGAGGTCAATTTTTCACGTGAGCGAACAATATAAATTTTAATTGCAAGTTGCTCCTACTTTATATGAAATAAATACTCAGCTGCAAACGAATATATAGCATCTGAAGTGTTAAAGCCTTTGGGCTTGTTCTTTTGCAATACAAAAAGATGAAATTAAAAGTTAATAAATGCCTCGGCAGTGAAATTAATTTTCAGGGGATATTCCCACACATGGCTTTGACTTCAATGGCAAGGTATGTTGGCTGATTCTGTAGCTCTAGGGTTTTAAATAACCCTGAATGTATGGCAGAGCCTTTTTTTCCCACCTATTTTTTCTTTTTTATGAGAGAAGCAGCTACACGTCTTTCTAAAACAGAGTCTATGGAGAACAAAAGCAAATTTAACACCAAAAAAGCATTGAAGGAGTTTCTAACACACCAAGTCTTTCTAACAAACATTTGACAACCTGAATCAGACAACAGGTATTTCAGCATGTCTGGGTGTCTGCTCACCTCGCTGGTTACTGCAGTCAGATACGTGACTGTGATCAATCCTTTTGTTAAACCGTAGCTAATCGAGGTCAGCTGGAGCACAATTAAAAGCTTTTGATTCCTAGCTTAATGACTTCATCTTGATTAGGAAACCCTTCTGGACTCTGCTGTCATAAATGAAATAAAAATTGAAATGTGTGAATAAACATGCATATAAATGAAAGTTACTTCTTATATAGTCTGTGCAACGACTTTAGTTCACACCAAGTATGAAAAGATAATGCTGTTTACTAAAAGGTCTTACATGAACTACAAGAATGTCTGCAAATTCTGCAAACTAATCATTTGAAATTTGTTTAAAGCATCAAACAGAAAAACACTTATTAGTTGGGATGCACCAATATTAAAATTCTGCCATATACATAATTATTTTCATCTAAAGGACAACTGGTAAATGGTCATTAAAAAATTCATTGTGGATTAAAAATGCTATATTAATTTATTATTATTATTATTATTATTATTATTATTATTATTATTATTATTATTAATTTGTTAAAACACTAACCATTAAAAATGTACTTGTTATAAATGCTACAAGTGAATGTTGACATCACAATGTTGTGTATTATATATATATATATATATATATATATATATAAACAAACTTCCAGTACGCATTGGATAATGGCAAAAGTAATCTAAATTTAAAACAGGCGAAATGAACATTCAAAGTTCGACTTGACTTGACTTGAAAGTTCAACATCCAATAATGAAATAAAATAAAATAAAATAAAATAAAATAAAATAAAATTATTGTTTTGAATGCTAAAAGTGAATTATGGTTTCACAACTTTGTGTATTTTAATTTATTTAGATTAAAATTATTAACGTTTTTAAAGATTAAATGAGCATTAGATGACGGCAAAGGTAATCTAAATGTTAAAATATGGGAAATGAGCATTTAAGTTTAATATCCATTACAGAACTACACTGATAAATTAAAAAAAAAACATTGGCTGAAAAAGTACAAAAATAACTCATTACTTATACATTTTTATTACAGTGTAAATTCAACAAGTATTGCATCACTTATCTTTTAAAAAATCTGATTACATAATGCATGTGACTCCCACTGGATATGTATTTAAAAAGTGTCTCTTTGAGGTTAACAAATGTATTATGTGTTTACATTCAGTATTATGTCACTAATAAGGCCTCAAACTGCTTCACAATCTGATGTCCACACTGACCACTGAGTAAACTACATGAATAAAGTGATCCGAAAAATATAAAAAAATCTTGCATTTCAGACGTGAGTTTTGTTTGCCAGACAGTCATCGAGTAAGCCCATCTGCATGCCCACTGTGTGGACACTCACCCGGGTCAAATTAGCATTTTGCAGATGGAGACGGCCGCAGCTCTGAGCCTGAGCACTGGCCCTGACACATTGATGTGCTTTGTTGTTACCCTGAATGGCTTTTAGCTGGCAGCACTGCTAACAGGTGGTGATTGTAGCCGGCGAGCAGGCGAGTGTTTTAAGCTTACGTGTTTAATGTGATTCCCTGTGTTCTGAATGATTGCAGAAGCGATGTGCATTGTTTATCTGGCCAGGGGAGAAAATAACAATGTTTCGTTATCGAATGCCTGCTGGCAGAGGGATTCTTCGAAATCAAAGCCATAAACAAAGAATTGATGTATGAGTTGAACATCGTCTATGACACTCACATTGATATGTGAAACAATATGGAAGGCTTTAGATCATATTCTGTAAGCAATCTACCTCCCTTTTTGGCACACAGGCAAGAAATCCTCCTGAATCAAGTGGAATGAATGAATAGGTTGCGATAGAGATAACGAATTAAATCATCACATGACAGGTGAATTTCTTTTCTGACATAATTACAGCTGGCCTAGTGCTATAGGAAAAGCCTGATCCTGAATGGTTTGATTGGATAACAAACCAATTAATACCACAAAATAAACACCTCAGAATTCATCAAATCAAGTGTCGATACATTCTAATTTGTGAACTGTTGTTTTTTTCCCCCACCATAAATGTCATTTCCTAGAGGACGATGTCAATAAGGAACTGGCTTTTACAATTTTACAAAAGGAACGGAAAATGAAATCATAACAAAAATCTCTAGCATTGTTTTGCTCCATTGATTTGGCAAAGTATCAGTCAACTGAACTACAATCTGATTCTAAATGTGAGTTAGTACACTTGTCTAATTGCAAAAGGCTGTGCTTTAATTAAGAAAGTTTGTTTCACTTGATTTGTAATGAGAAGCATTTGTTTCGGTTTACCGCCAAAATTAAAGCTCCAGGGTTTAACCCTTGCGAGTTAAGAGATTAAGACGTAAGTACAGGGGCGGTTTCTCCATTAGGGCGATCGGTCGACGCACCACCAAAGCGCCAAAGGGAGGGATTTTTTTCTTTGACATTCAATCACAGTGTTACGCGAGCTTTCACTCTTCTATACTGCTTGTTCTGCCTCTGGAAATATAGTCCAATCAGCGTCGAGTCACGTTCTGTGTAGTACTGCCCCTTTTTGGGCGATTTCTGTAAGACTGAGAATCACCCCGAGTGTTCCCATAGACTTCCATACAAAGATGTTTTTTTTTTTTTTTCAAACTGCAGGCACTGCAATGCAATCTCTGTGGGTTTCGGGAGGGTTAGCACTAACGTGCTTTCGTCATCATGTGTAACCTTAACTAGTGCAGCGATTGGCCGGAACAAACATACCGCTAATATGAAGAAATATGAAGTCAGGACTAGTCTGTATGGGCTGAATAAAGCAAACCAGTATCTTACCAGTGAAGTTTTGATGGATGGCAATTGTAATGGAGGTTAAAGACGATTACAGTCAGTAACATATATGAATCGTAACTTACATTATTAGACGCGCGAGTCTGTTATTATTAGCGTGCAAATAAACAAACCGTGTATGTGCACTCTCTGATAGCTTTATGAGCACATTTCAGTATGACTACATGTCTGGCAAGTGTTTTATAATGGACACTTGCTGAAGAAGCGTGTTTTTATAGGAGTTTGCTATGTACAGTGGTGTATTGGCATCAACATTCACTCTGAGGAACTGTTCGGTCAGTCATGTTGAGCTGCCTTCAGATCACCACACTCAACTAATTCATAATGTTTTATTTACTTTTTTTTAATTTGTGTTTTGCTCTGTTTAATACTTCTGAATACAGATCTGTGTATATTTATATAACTTTAAGGCGACTGAGATAGTGGTCTGTTGGCATCTCCGTGTGGTCCTGCTTGGTACTGAAGCTTGACTTGTAGTTATTTTGTATAGAAAATGGTCTAAACAAATAACATTTATTTATTTTTCTCACAGATTTGCTGTTGCACTGTATACATCAATTTTGAACTATTATTAAAATTAAAATCAAATTTTTTTAATTTTTCTTGAAAAAAAAACTTGCAGAAAATATAGTGTTGTGAGAATCATCCTCAATCTTGAATTTGGTAAAACAATTTTCTTTATTTAAAATGTTTCATGTCTTAATCCTTTTCTTTTTGTTATACTGGCATAAATCATATCAGGATGTATGCTAAAAGTTTTGGATGTGGCGCCCCACCTAGAAAATTTGCCACCAGCCGCCACTGCGTAAGTATATATATATATATATATATATATATATATATATATATATATATATATATATATATATAATTACTATTATTATTATTAGTAGTAGTATATAATATATTATTATTATTATTATTATTATTATTATTATATTCAAATTAACCAACAGAGAAACCAAAAACATCAAAACTAAAATTAGCTTTGAGTCCGCATTTTTTAATTTATTTATTTGGTTTTATTTATTTATTTATTTATTTTTTTTTTTTTTTTCTTGGTAATGCGGTGATTTGGCAACTGAAAAGGAGTTGGAGCAATTATTTTTGCTTTCAAAGTATACCAGATTGGTGCATTTAATTTTAAAATGTACAGAATATTCCCTAGATGGTCTGTGGTCCACATTCTTTTTTGCAAGCAACATTTATATTTTAAATGTAAATACTTTCCTAATAGTAGATGTTTTAAGATCAATTGTATCTGTTTTGTACTTTTCCATGTCTGTAGCCTCATTCGTTCAGTCATCAGCATTGTTATGACATTGTATTCCTGCCAGAGATGGCAGATTTTAAATCACATACTTCAGGTTTGTATGCATTGGCTGACCAAGTGCCAGTGAGATGAATGGGAATGCTAAAAGATTGCTTTCACATTTGTTTAAAATATTTCAGGTATACTTTTACACTATCCTATGCCGTTTTGTTGTATAAATAGTGTAAGTAGTGAGTTCACACTGAAAATTCCAAAAATGAAAGTGCACTTTAAATATCCAGACGATGCACTTAAATAACCAAAAAAAAAAAAAAAAAAATGAAGTGTGCACAGCGAATGTTGGACACTTTATGGCCTCAACTGTCCCAGCTCTAATTATGCAGGCTATCAGACTCTGATGCAGAATTACAAAACAACCTTATACAATATAATTCATACACTACATGGTTGAGTACATAGTATATAAGTGCATAGTGTGCCATTTGGGACACAGCTTTTAATTAGAGAAATGCATAAATGTTCATGCTAAAACACAGCTTTCAAGGACATGACAAAATAGTAACAAAAAGCAGATTCACCCCAGTATTAAACCTGCTTCACCACAGTATTCATTTAAATGTGATACTGTGACTACATTTAACTTACATTGCACTGTATTTTATTTATAATCATTTTCCATTCTAAACTGTTTTAAATTCATTTTAAATAATATTTGTTTTTAATTCCTTGTTTTTTTATTGTTGTGATTATTATTATTATTTTGAAATTCCTTGTTTTTATTGTTGTGATTATTATTTTTTAATGATTATTTTACTTCCTTTTATGTGAAGCACTTTGAATTACCACTGTGATTGAAATGTGCTATATAAATAAACTTGCCTTGCCTTGCCTAAACGTTGCGTATAATACTATATCCAGTATATTAAATGATGGGCATGAAAATGTATTGCTAATAGGAATTCCCAATAATAGGAATGACTCACAATAACGGTTTGTCTCACTCTTCTGAGTTTTGATTCTTTTCAATCTAATGATAGACTATATTCTTTCCCTTGGAACAAATTAGAGTAAAACAAATCTCCTGTTAGAGGTAGTGTGGCTTATGGGGATAAAAAACGTTGCCCTCATCAAGCACAGTACCTGTCAACACAGTATTATTAGAGCACATCAAATCCTGATTTAAATCTATTTCCTCACGAAATAACATGTAAATTTGCTTTGCCATGATAGGACATAAAACGCAAACAACTTCAAAAATGTCATGACTAAGGTGTTCCATATTCATGAATTAAGCGGATTATCATTGCACTCATAACACTCGATTCAGCATCACTGGAAAATACAGAAAAAAACAACCTGCAGTGGGTGGATGAATGTCATCCTTATACCCTTGTCGAAACAAGCACAAATCTCAATTATGATTCATGCGCTTCTTTTCTAAATCAACCTTTATCTTGCACCTGTCCATTAGAAAGGAGTTCTGCACGTAGCTTATCTCGGTCGTGCCGTGTATTTAATTGAAATTCAGTCTCCGCTGGCTCTTTATGTAATTGCCCCATGGTGGAGATACATCTTGGGCAACAATGCATACCTTTGAACCCATTTCATCAGAATTTCCCATTTCCTTTTTGATCTGATGTTTACTTTCATTGCCCGCAATCGCTTCACATCAGCGAGCAGGGCCTAATTACCTTTGTATTTGGCATCGCGTGACGCCCCATCCGTAATCCCACCTGACAGGAATACCTCAGAGTATATGCATCTTCGTAAGAGAAGTGAATATGCGTACGCTCATTATAGTAACACCGTAAATTATTGACTCCCTATTGCACGTACATTAGACTGACAAGAGGGAAGGATAGACTGAGGGAGGAGAGATTTGATTTCTACCGCATTGCAGGTTTCTACTCTCTTTCGTATTCGAATTCATCTTGAATTCACGCTGCATATTATCTGTCTCTCTATTCCCTGAAGCCTGACTGCTGCGTTCGCCTGGATCCTTGTTAAAACAATGCTGGGAGAAGGAGAGGACACCTTGCCATGCTAAAGCAAACATCCCCTACTCTGGATCAATATTTGATGCTAAATTTTGAAATGCTTGATAAGGCGTGCTTCCTTATTAAGACGTGAGCAATCTTGCTTAAGTGATATTCTTGTGTCTCTGCCGTTTACATCAAGATGAACATCGTTTAGACATTTTAATTTTGCAATTGGTTTAGATTATAATGAAAAAAAATCAAGTATGGATGGTTTATTTTATTACTGAGAAGACAAGTGTATTTCTGTTCTATATATATATTTGTGAGCTTTTAGTGTGAACTGAATGGAATGTGATAAGAGAGAAAGAACTATACAAAAAAAAAAAAAACAATAAAAATAATCAACACTTCTTTTCATTGCATCCCTGGCTGCAAACAAACACAACTCAATCAGTCTATACAATCAATCTCTAACTATCACGCAGTACTGTCTATTTATAAAGTTGAATATATAGTATGTCCAAACTTGATCTATATGCATACAGTATAATCATGTAGGACAATATAACACTATATAGCAAATGTCAATGTATTGATTGGCTGTACCGTCAGAGCTCCAATCTGCAAAATAAGGCATAAAGATTTAATCATTATCGTTATGATTTTCGGTAGAGCTGCTTTGAAACATTGCATATTGTGAAAAGCCCTAAAAAAATAAATTTGACTTGACTTCTATGAGCTGATTCTTATGGAAGCTTGTTTCTACCACTGAATAAAAATCTAATAAAGTCATAATCTTATAAATCCTATAAAGTCATAATTGCGAAATATAGTTGTAATTGCATGCTATAATGTAAAAATTGCAAGATATAAACTCACAATTCTGACTTTTTCCTCAGAATTTCAAGTTTATATCTCGCAACTGCAAGTTATTAAGTGAGAATTGTTAGATATAAACTCCCAACTGTAAGAAAAAAGTCAGTCTTTTTTTCTTTCAAATTTTACTTTTTTCTTTAGAATTGAACTCCCAACTGCGAGTTTATCTCACAATTCTGAGAAAAGCAATTGTGCTAAAAAAGTCAGAATTGCAAGAAAGAATGTCAGAATTTTATCTTGCATATCTGACTTGCATATATCGCAAGTACAAGTTTATATCATACAATTCTGAGAAAAAAAAAAGTCTGAATTGTGAGATTGAAAAGTCACACTTATTTATTTATTTATTTTTTTTATTCAGTGGCGAAACAGGCTTTGACAGGATTCTTTTTAATGAATAGGTCAAAAAGACTCTGTCCCATTGAATCAATATAATGACTCACTGAATTGATTCTTGACTCACTTACTGAATCGCACTGACCACCATCATTATTTTGATTGTGTCCAGCTCATCATAAGCCAAGAGCTGTATGGCATTATGTGCACTTAGAGCTGATGAGACTTTATGTGTCATCAAAAATCAAGAGTCGGAACCAGCTTCGTTCCTTCATTCGATTCCCATCTCTATTTGTCAGAGATTCACTGACTACTGCGCTCTGATCGTCACCCAGCAGGGAAAGTACTGCTTATGGACTTACTGGAAATGTCTTTTACATCAACAGCAGTGTCATCAAGATACAGAAGCTCAGTGTCGAGAAATCGCACCAAAGTGGTTGATAAGCAGTCAATAAAGCAGGCCGTGTCTTTCCACCAATGGACCGAGTCGTTCCGTTCCTCTGGACAAGCTTTAAAGATCAAGACCTAAAAAGCCTCCAGTGTGTTCTATAGTGTTTGTGCCTGTGAAAGCAAGAGAGAAGAAAGGAAAATGGGGGAGAAATGAGGTGTCAAAGAGGCAAAAAATCTGGCAGCCGCTCAAGGGCATCATTATGTTCTAAACGTGTGCTGTAGTTGAGAAAGGGCTACTAATAGTTTGGGGATGGAAGGGATCTGTGGTGTAATACTTAAACATGTTGCACGGTTGCCCAAGCCTGACAGAATATGAGCCATCGCTGACGTTTACTGGTTCCTATCTTCAGCTGGAATTAACTTGAGCAACCATTTGAAACCATTTTAGAGTCACTAATATTTTTAAAGCCTAGATTTTGAGGTATTTAGATGCAGTACCAGCCTGATGTGAAGTTTCATAAAGCTTCCTGCAATGGGCCTGTTTTGTAAAATGAGCTGTCAAATATAAAATGAGCAACTTTAATTACTGCAATGTTTTGCTAATTGTTTTTGTTGAATTATTCACTCATTGCAAAAGTCTGCAAGCTTTGCTGCAAGACCTATGTATCTGTTGTTATTGTTAACTAAAATTAAAACTATAAAAAATATTTTTGTGTAACTCTGTAAGCTAACTGAAATAAATAAGTTGAAGCTCTTAAAGTACTAACACTAAAACTGAAATAAAAATGAAATAAAGTGACAAAAAATCACAAAAGAATCTAAAACGTAAAATCAAAACTGAAAATATAATAATAAAAGATCATTCAAAATTTGCATAAACACTATAATAGCACAAAAATAATACTAAATTAATACTGGTCTATATATGTTCATCAACCATCGTTCATGGAAAAGCCATTCGTGAAGAATGCTAAATCATATCATTTAAATCAATGTTTAATCATTTTACTGCTAGTAGTAACCAACATCACCAGGCCCACACACAATTTGCAGCCACAGAACCCTGCTAAAAGCTTTGGATGCCAGTCAGTCACAAAGTTTTACACGTCATCTGCGCTTTGCCTGTTCATTTATTAAATATTTTGACTAATTTGATAGAGCTTCCAGCTGGCAATAAGAATGCAGCTCCCTTTGTTCATGTAAATTACACAGATTTTCTTCTCAAAACTTTTTTTTTTTTTTTAAAGTCTGCAGATTCCATCTGTGCCCAATAATCAGTATATTTTAAAATAGAAAAAGCATAATTACCATATTAAATAAATAAATAAGTGCATACATAAATACACACACAATACACAATTCATATACACATCCCGAAATACTATTTCTTAACGCCTGAAATGGTGTTAACATTTTTTTCTTTCTTTCCGATACAACCACAGCTGCCAAGATTTTTTTTTTTCTTTTTTTTTTTTTAGGTGCATTCTGGTGGGGACACACTAGCACACCAATATCTCATGCTGGCGACCAGAATCCAAAACACAACATATGCTGGTGATCAGTTCTTTTCAGCATGTCTAAGAAGGCCATTGTGTGCCAAGTACACCCATGTGAGTATTTTCCACCGCTGGGGTGGCTGCTACTACCTTTTCTAACATAGCAACGGCAATAATTCTTTGGCACACTGCACTGTGGCAAGAGTGTGGAACATCTAAATGACAATAAATCAAAGATAGTGCTACTTTATGCCCATTCATCATTGTAAATAAAGTATTTGTGTTAAGGTTTCTTGCTGCCCTGAAGAATGTGCTCATTATAGAGGTCATTGAAAATGTTTGCAATCTGAAAATATCTCAAATTCAGCCTCCCTCAAACATGCATGCATCTGATTCTTGTACACACACACACTCTTAAAAATGAAGGTTCTTTATTGCCATTGATTGTTCCATGGAACCTTTACATTCTAAAAAAGGTTCTTTATCATGGAAAAGGGTTCTTTAGATCTTTAAAATGTTCTTAACACTAAGCAAAATGGTTCTTTAAAGAACTGTTCACTGAAAGGTTCTTTGTGGAACCAAAAATGGTTCTTCTGTGGCATCGCTGTAAAAAAAAATCCCTCTTACTTTTATTTTTAGGAGTCTACGGAAGATCGTTTTAATGACATCAAAAAGCTAGAAACAGAAAAACACGAAAAACATTTCCCAAAATAAGCCATTTTGATTCCGTAATACAACACACTTTGAGGAGGATGCTGTGAAACTCAATCTTGTGTGGTTTACCATTTTATTCAGAAAAAGCGTTCCTGTAAAGAAATGGAAAACAGCACGGCAGATGAACCTCTGGGCAGAGAATGAGATACGGTAAGACCGGCCTTTTCCATAATGGCACTCAAAGTTGAAAGCGAATAATCCCTCTCAGCTGATCTCAAGGTTGTCTGTGTGAAAGTAGTCTTCAGACAGCAGACTCCAGCCCAATACTGATCCCATCAGATGCTTTCTCAGAACTATAAAGGCATGGCCTGAACGCTTTATCGGAGTCTTCACGATTTGTCTTGCTAGGGATTTAGATTTCCGTAAATGTGTGAAATGAATACGCATGATGCATGCTAATGGATTACCATTAGTAGTGTGGAATTAGAGAGGGCTTGTTCTATTGTAGTCTACTAATGGAGGACAAAACTTAGTCTATTAATTCAAACTATCAAAAGATTAATACGTCCAAGTCAAGCGCAAAGAGCCTTTCATCTGAAGAAATTATATTTTTCTCTGGATCATTTTTTGTTTTTGTATTTTCAGCTATTTGCATTCACTAAGACAGAAATGTTATTTAATTTATATCATAGTTTATCATGTGGTACTTTCTGCCTCAGTGGTTGATAGAAAACCAGGCAAAAAAAAAAAAAATCCCTTAAGATAAAACAAATGGAGAAGTCAGAGTCCTATCTAGGGAGCAGAATTTCATAAAGACTAGAATGTAGACTCTTTTGACTTGCCGGAGCAACAGCATTCAGTAAAATCATGTATAAAAAATTAATTCACAAAAATAGGTTTAGCAAAATATCTAAGCTGCCTCTTTAAAATAAAAGTGGATGGGGAAAAGGGACTGTTATGGTATAATAAAGACAGAATAAATAAATAAATAAAGTAGTCCATATAACTTGTGTGTCTCAGGTAGGAATAAACTCTTTCAATTCCAACCCTCCTCTAATATGGGACTGAACTAAAAAGTGGTTGAAGCAAATTGCCAATCTTGTTGAGCGTAATGTGCAGCATGTCTTTGTGGAAAGTGGAGGTGAGATGAATATGACACATTTGATGGATGACGTCTAGATTATCTAATGGAACAGATGTGTTCTCTAATTGGGTTGCTGAGATCTCACACACATATGGGGGTACCTGCCAGTTAGGAAAATTAGACGTTAATCTAACATTTTCTTCTGTAATTTGATGGAAATCCGAGAAGTCAAGCAGTGTATTAATAGATATAGTTTGATAACAAAATGTATGAAATCTCACTTGGAGTAACTTGTTTTCATGTCCAAGAATATTCCAGAAGTTTATGTGCAGAAGAAAATAGCAGGGGAAAAAAACATGTTTTAGTTAAAATTATGCTGATTACATATAATGTTCAAAACTAGTTTAGTAAGATTTTTAATGTTTGAAAGAAGTCTGCTCAAAAAGCTGCATTTATTTGATCAAAATACAGTAAAAGAGCAATATTGTAAAAAAACAAAAACAAAAAACAAACAAAAAAAAAAACATTGTAAATGATTTTAAATATTTAAAAATAACACAAATTAGGTTTATATACAGATTAAGATCTAAAGGACTAGAGTGTGACACACTGAAAAGTTTTACCTGAGCAAACATCAGATGTAATGATCAAATATAATTTTATTTTAATGAACAGACATAATCCAATGATCCATAGCAGTTCTTATTATCTTTTATGCTTGAACTGATTTTTAATTTATTTTGCATAAAAACAGACACAAGACTCTGTTTCTCTATGCCGTTGCACCCTGATTAATCTGAATGAATAACATTCAGACATTAATTGACTTCTTGTAACCTGGGGAAGCTTGTTATCTAGAAAACTGGAAAATTTGAGTACTCATAAATTATTTTCAGAATAGCATTCCATTATCACTGAAGTATATAGAATGTACTCTGTGCAGCATGCAGATTTATAGAATATCTTACTATTACCAAAAAAGTACAGTATACGAGCAGAGCACACTGTGTGTACTGTATCCCACAATGCAATGTGATTGATCTGCCATGTCCAGTGTAATGGATAAATTGGATGTAATGTCAGCTGTGGATTAACAAAATACAAGCAATGTGTATCACAGTAAATGGGAACCATTCTGATTTCATGTTGATTGAGATTTCACTAGAAGCTTGTTTCTGCAAAAAAAAAAAAAATAATTATTTAATTATTAATAATTAATAATTAAAAAAAAATAAAAAGGTATTTGTGTCATTTAATCACATAATTCTGATACAGTTCACAATTCTAAGATTTTTTCTCTCAGAGATACAGTTTAAACTCAGAATTGCTAATTGCGAGAAAAAAAAAAAAAAAAGGTCAGAATTACGCAACCTGGTCTCATGACAAAAACATACAGCCGGGAACTTTTTCGCAAGATGCAAAATAAGTACCACCATGTACGTTTTGTGACATGTTCGATGTGAAATATCCACTGGGTGGCACTTAAAGAGTGTAGCTTGCTTTTCGATCTCTCATCTTTCAGCATGGGTCATGAGAATGTTTTTCACCGGATTCGTACCCAAGGATTCCGCGTCCTAAGTCCAATTCTGTGTCATCTGAGCTACCGAGCAATCTTGTTACATCCAGAAAGCGAAACATATGGACCTGGCTGTAATCATAACGAACGAATACAAGAGCTCAATGTTTTACCGCCTCTAATGCTAATTTCTGTTGGAAACTGCAGTGATATGTACTTATTTGTACTATTTGGAGCTGTAATCATAACTGTTTGAAAAACTATCACAAATGCTCAGTTTTTTACCGTCTCTAGTGTTAATTTCTGTTGGAAACTGCAGTGATATGTGTTTATTGGTACATATTTTGCATCTCACAAAAAATTTCCCAGAAGTATGTTTTCCTCATGAGACCAGGTAGGAATTACGAGATGTACTTTTTTAAAATTCCATGTCAGAAAAAAAACAAAAAAGCAATTGCTATTACAATACTATATTAAGTCATGGGAAACAAATTAGAGGTCACACTTTATATTAGGTGGCCTTAACTACTATGTACTTACATCAAAAAATAAGTACAATGTACTTATTGTGGTCATATTGTATTGCAAAACACATTTGCTGCTATTGAGGTGGGATATGGGTAAGGTTAGGGACAGGTTTGGTGGTATGGGTAGGTTTAAGGGTGGGTTAAGGTGTAAGGGATGGGTCAACAGTGTAATTATAAATTTAATTACAGAAATTAATTACAGATGTAACTACATATATGTTTTTTTAAAAATATAAGTACAATGTAAAAACATGTATGTACACAATAAGTGCATTATATCAAATGATTAATTTAAATGTAAGTGCATAGTAGTTAAGGCCACCTAATATGAAGTGGGACCAAATGAAAGAAATTCAGTGGACATTTTCCACTGAATTTCATTTCACTAACACTGCAGACAATGATCATGAGTGTTCTGCTTTTTTGGGGAGCTCCAGTGTTGTTCTTATTGTGCAGAAATGCACAGGCCTCTGGGCCTCTTATGTTGCTATCTGCAGATGAACTATGGCAGGAGAGGTGTGTGTTAAATAAATAATTCTTCTTCTTGCCCGAAACAGCAGCTCTGAGTAGTGAAGCAACAGCACCACAGGGCTACAGGAAGCACAAGCACAGAACACATAACTGTGAGTCGACTAGCATGTGTGCGCGTCAACGCATCAGTGAGCATGCGTGTTGCAAACGGTAAAACAATAGCAGCTCTGGCGCAATAACAAGGATGCATTAATAAATATTTACTAGACTGCTTGCTATGCATGTTGCTATAATACTAGGGTGTTTTGGTGGTTGCTTATTGGTCCAAGAGAAAAGAGTCCACCTGGTCTCTATGACTTTGGTTCCTCCAAATTCTTATCCCATTTTATCGCCTGTAACGCAGTATGTCTGTCTGATCACTTAGAAAAGCAAAAGCACATCTCTCCTCAATAATTTTAGGGATTCTTCATGTCTGTATCACAAACAGTGTGGGGTTACAAACAGACGTTTAATATTTGAGGGTTGCTCAAATGCAAATGCCTTAGCAATTACCAATAAACAGAAAGATCATTTCGTCTGTGCTCAATACGATAGTAATCAATAAGCAATTATGAAACGAAAGCAGAAACTGAAGTCTGTATGTCGTTTCCGGATACCTCGAGCTTCCTATCTGACTTTTCTTCAGCACTAAACTGTATAGATAGAACATTATTCAGACACTTTCCAACCAACAGTTCATTTGTTTGATTAACTCAGTGTGTATAATTCACGCTAATTAGCTTTGAAATTGGTATGTCTATTAACGATTCCAAATGAATTGAATTCTGTTCTTCTAATTGGCCCATCTCAGTTTAATACCATTGTACTATTTATTTCTCTCTGTCTCTTTGTATATACAATTATATATTATATCATTTAATTTACTGGAAAGGCATTATTGACTTTGAAATTCAAAAACACATAAGGGGCGTCTCAGAGAATTATGTTTAAATCATTTATTCCCTGATTGCATTTGTAGACGCAGAAAAGCTTTATTCTTTCTTCACATGGGAGAAATGAGAGCTTTCAATAGTTCTTTGTTTCAGTTGCTTATTAAGTTCTATTCAACACAATCATGCCATCAATTTGCATAACTAATTGAGTATTAAGATGGTTAGTAAGGCTCATTCTCCTTTTCGAAATGATCACAAAATTTTTTGTTTTTATGTTCAGCATGTTCAAACTTCTGCAAATTCTGCATGGGAATACCATCACAAATTAAAATCTCAGTAAGTGACATTATTTTAAGCAATAAATAAGGACCACCCAACTAATGATGACTTACTAATTCTCCTTCTCACAGAGATTTACTATCATAGTTGCCACCAAATTACCACAGTAAATCGGTTTTGTTCATACAATAAAACTATGAAAACTGGTATTGGTATTATTCACCACTGTAACTGCTACATAAAAAAGAAAGAAATTAATAGGAAACAGTAACTATGGCATTTTGTTAAGTGTGGTTTCCATAGTACATTTTATGTGACAACCTAACAGGGTTTCACGTTCATTTCCATGACTTTTCATGAGTAATGGATATTATTTCTTAGAAATCCCTTTATAGAGATTTTTCACAGAAAGCAATTTTCAGTCAATTAAATAACTGAGCTACTACATAAAATAATATTGACTATAGAAATTTCCTTGACTTTTCTATTAAGAAATCCCACTGGACATGCTTGACAATTCTGGTTCACCAGCTAGACTAAAATGTAACCGGCAAATACGAGCCTGGAAATTTATGCGGGTCTAAATTGCTTTTTAATTCTTGTTAAATAATTTCTACTCCTTCTCCAGGCCTGGAAATCAAATTTGCCTGTTTACTATGACCATTACAACTCTGTAACATCTTACAGTGCAATATACAAGTCTATTTTGTAATTAATGAATTGTTTCAGAGGGTCTTAGAACAATCTTGATTCCCTGACAATACTTCATGCCTTGTCTAAAAGACCTTTGGCTGCATTTTAACGCTCATCCACAGTCTACAAAGTGAATTCACCTGTTCACCACATGACAAAATGGTGAATTCTCCCAGCAGCCTAAATTTAGACTCACTATCTCATACGGAATCTGTATTTCACTCCTCTTGTGTTCGAGAATGCTCAGAAGTCCTGGTGCGAGCAAGCTTTAAGCTGAGTGAGCAGCATATTCTATTCTGAGTGAGTCACTCACCCCAACAGGCCTTGTTTTGGCCTGAGGCTAGTCTGCCAGGGCTGACCACTCCTACCTACCTAGCACTGAGCAGACACCTTCAAGAGCCCACAAATGAGGAGCAAGTAAAAAAGGGGGTGCTTAGAGTGGCTCAGTGGTGTATAATGTGTCCTCTATGGAGCTGGAAGGATTGGTGTGAAGACTCTGCATTGGTAATGATTAAAATCAACAATGACTTTGAAATATAAGCCTTGCAGAACAGGATAGAAACATTTCAAAGGTTAATTTCTGAGAAATTAAAGGTCATACACGTTAACTCATTTAACATTGTCCAATCAACCTGAAATGACAAAAGCTCCCACTTTCCTAGTTTGCTCAATGGATTTAACATTTATAAAATAAAACTTAAATGAGGTTACGCAACAGAATTGAGCATTGTGAAAACATACTCCATGTGGTAGATTTAAAACTGGCTATTCAAGTCAAACATATTTCCAACTTTAGATTCTGACTGGATAAATTGGATATTTTCTTGGTGGAAGAACTGTTTAAATTATTTAGACTTTATATTTAATAAATACATAGTAATTGTTACTGTAATATGGTTCTCAATTTTGGGGGTGACGGCCTACTTTTCTGTATTACACAAAATACATACACCATTTTGATTATATATCCAATATATCAAAATAATGTTTATCTAAAGTGATTGAGCATTGTAAAGTGATGAGCATTGTGAAAAATTAGAATCCTATAATTTACCATGAGGAAACAGAGCCCAGCAGGCACAAAACAGGCACACAACGTCATAAGACATTGATATTTGGTTAAATTTTGGTTGCGACGTCGGGTGACCAAAATTCAACGTAAATTCAACGTCTAATGTCAATGTTAAATTGATGTCCAATACCGACGTCAGCTGACGTTGAGATTTTGTTGTTTTTAGGTTGTGCAACCAAAATCCAACGTTAAGTCAACGTCAAATTGACGTCAAATTTTGACGTCAACCTGATTTTCATTTTCAACCAAAATGCAACGTCTGTCCGACGTCATGTCCAACGTCAACCTGACGTTACATAGACATCTGGTGCCTGCTGGGAGGTGTCTGTCAAGCTCCAAAAAGCGAATAAAAGTACCACAGATATAGTCCTTATGATTTGTGTGCTTTATTTCAGAAATCTTCAGATGTCAGATGGCTCTGTGTGAAAAACACACTGAAATAAAAGCATTATTATCTCAAAATGGTGTAATCGCTTATTTGAATCTAACGCGGTTAAAATTTGTTGTGTACATACTATGATAAAGATACTGTGCTCAACACCATATAAGGAGAAGAAGCCGAAGAAAAAACGGAACACAAACCTCATTGGTTCTCAAGTCTGTCGTCAAAGCGGTAAATTTAAATGAGAACTACGGAAGCCTTCAAAAACTTTGAGAGGCATTTTTTAAAAAGCAACTGTATTTAAGGTTTTACCTTGAAATATCAGCTTCAAAATTATTCTGATGATAAAATTACTTATAATAAGGCGAATTACTTCTGTTGCTTTCCCATGTTTCCGTCCAAACATCTGTTCTGGGAGTATTTGATGAGCGGGTACGAAATTCCGCGAAAAGGGCGGATATGACTGCAACAAATACACGTGTACAGTGATCTGCTGTAACTATGACAGTGAATTCCACTCACTTAACTGTAGGGGGCTTCAAAGTCGCAAAAATACACAAAACTGCATACAGTTGCTTAATGTGACTAAATCAACATGTCATGATTCACACAGCAAAAGGGAATTTTAAAGATTAGGTCAGGTGAAATTTTCACTTTTGTGTGCATGTAGCCTACCTGTGAATGTTTGCCATCTGTGAGATGTTGTTGTTGTTTTTTGCATGTCCTTGTCCATGTGGCCCTAGATTTTTTATTTTATTTTTTATTTTTACCGCCCATTAGCAGGAAATATAAAGCCCGAAACTGAGCTTTTGTGTGGTTAGGTTAATGAAGCTTAACACACAAGCTGACTGCTGTCATAAGTGACATCTCCGATTTACAATCGGGTGAAAATGGAAGTCACTGGAGTGTCAGAGGGTATCTCGCATAACGGCTGTTATCATTGGCAAGACCCATAGTTCACCTCTTCCTTTGACACTGGGCCATAATGTCAGCTTAACAGCAAGCGTTACCTCCTGTATTACAATGTGGACAAAACTAATGTGGATAAAAATGTGGATAAAAACTAAAAGAATAGGGCTATCAAAGGTACACGTTTATATGACAGAAAATTATCTGGATATGGTAGGCTGAATATGCTAAATTGCTGGTCGTTTTGGCAATTTGAAAAGGGCATTTGCATTTAATACTGAGAAGAACCTGGGCTATGGATGTGGAGATTGTTTAATGAAATATCTCATATATTCTGTTACTAAATAGACTGCATTTGTTTTTAGTCTCTGCTTTTAGAAATATCTGTGTAATCCTTCCATGGTTTTCATTGCAGAGGTTTTCAAACTTAAAAATAGCAAGCATGGCATTATGAACCGTTGTTTGTAAAATTATAATAATTGGCTTTACATCGTCATTACAAAAGCCAAAAGATGTTGTTAAAATATTTAATTTGTTTTATGTAATGTAGAGGAACATATAACTATGGGCTGGCAATTGAAAAAAGTAATCATGATTAATCATAAATAAAATATTCTTGTGTAAAATAATTTTCAACCAGTCTTTAGAACGCAGAATGAAACACTATTCATTTTATATTTTGTATCTATACTAAATTTTTATTTTTGTAGTTTAAAACCACCTGTATTAATGTGTATATACAGTATATAAAAAGTGACTAATTCCAAAAAAAAAAAAAGTACATTATTAATTTGTAATTATTATTGTATTAATAATTTGACTTCAGATCAAGTGGGTTGTTGATTGGGGTGTTCTGTTGCTTTCCTTAGTAAAAAAAAAAAAAAAATTAAAAATAAATAAAATAAAAAAGTAATGCTATAATATGTTACCGACCCTGCCAGTGGAATGTTTTATTAAATTTTGCATTTACATTACATTTATTTACTGTGTTCTTGCGTTACAGAAAAACCCATTTTTAAACTCACATCATGACCAACTGACTTATCTTACAAAACAGCTTCTTTTTTTTTTCATAGCAGACATTTAATAGCTCACTCCAAAATGAGCATGTTTTGGCAAATATGCTGTAGATTAGCAGCAAGGCAATCAATTTATTATGTGATAAACTGTCTGCACACAAAAGCAGTTTACTCAAGGTAATAAGATATTTCCTCCATTGACTTCTAATCAGATAGAACAGCCTGCAGTCTCCCTGTTAAGATCCCATCGTGTTACATGGTTTTGACTAGAGATTTGACTCCCCTGAGAAAGGTTCTCTGATGTAATAAAGCACTGTTTATGCTCCACCTACAGAAATTACACCAGTAACTCAAAACCGGACGTTCCTCCACCAGGAAAAATATTTCCACCTCTAAAGGACAATTAGACCTTTACACCCTGAATAACACACATTATTTTTAAATAGTTCATTTCCAGTACTTTAATAAAATCACAAATTTCACATATCTGCTTTTAAACTCTCCAGTCCCCTTGCCTGCTAGGGTTTCATTGTAAGTGCATTATTTTAAATATGTTTTTCTTGTGTTTGTTTACAATGAGAAACCAGTGTGAAATCAGTGTTATTGTCTGTGATAATCGACTGCATGCCATAAAAGTGGCATATAAACATTTAATCTGCAAATTAACCTAGAATCATTTCTTTAAATATTGTAAAATGCTGTTCTTTGCTGTATGTTCGATCATTCTTACACACCAGGGTGCTAAAGTATTAGTGTATTAATATGAAAGAGAACTCGCACATACACCGGAGTGTTTTGAATCATCGCTGTCACTGAAACCCTATTTTTCCTGTTATTTACTAGGGAATATTTCAGGAATATATCACTCTGGTTCCCTTGACAAAAACTCAATAGAATTTTTCCATTGATTTCTGGATTATTGCAGAAAATAAGTTCTGTTACCTCTGTTACACGTTTTATCAGGATAATCTTCACAACTAAACACAACTTGTTTGAATTTTGAAGTCTAAATATCAATCAGCAGAAATAAAAGTAAATATATGCTATAAATAAACAACACCATGGTTGCATGAGGTCACCATAACCATTCTTCTTTATTTAAAAATATTTTCTCTATAAATTTGGGTTAGAATAATTTGCAAGAGTGCTATTATAAACACGAGGCTGTAAAAGCTGAATGAGTAGATGAATTTACAAAATGTTCCTCTACCATTTAGACACTTGTTAGCAGCCACATTCTTAAGACAAATAAAAGCTTTGAAGGAATATAGCTGAAAATGTATTACTTTTCATTTTACAAGATGTTAATTGATGGATTGGAGTTGTGTGGATTACTTATGGATTATTGTGATGTTTTTATTGGCTGTTTGGACTCTCATTCTGATGGCACCCATTCACTGCAGCGGATCCATTGGTGAACAAGTGATGCTACATTTCTCCAAATCTGATCCAATGAAGAAACAAACTCATACAAACTCTACATATTGGGTGGCCTGAATTATTACTTTGAAATGGGGTTTTACTGATGCATTTTATGTCGTAGAACAAATTGTGAAAATATACTGAGCTTATGTTAAACAAAGACCTTATTTCAAGCATTTAAACATAAAAACATTCTATACCCCACTTACTTCAGAATGATGGAAGTGCTAAAATGCAAATTAATTTTCCATATTTCGGCCCACGAAAATATGTCATCCCTGCAGCTCTCTCTCTTTCTCTCTATATAAATACATGCATAGAAAAAAAGATCAAGATGGCGCCGCACATGGCAGCCACAGTGCTTGGATCTCCAGTTGTTTTAGTGTTTTTGTTAGTTTTTCCTGTTTTTTGTTTGTCAAACACGGTCAGTTTCACCAGGGATGAACTGCTGAACATTCGGCAGAACACACCACAAAATCTCCTACCGGTTTTCGATTATTCTGATGTTTTGCTGAACATAGTATTCGGCGGAGCAGCGGCGCTGATCAAACACTTCAGGACGCGCAGACGGGGGAAGCTCAGACAGCACGGATTTCAAACACCACTACCCAATATCCATCTGCCGAATCTCCGCTCTCTACCCAACAAAACGGACGGACTCCTTCTGCTTTCCCGGTTAAACGAGGACTGTTCAAACTCTGCTGCTCTGTGCTTCACGGAAACCAGGGCTTTCAGTTGTTCAGAGCGGACCGCGATGCAGAATCAAAGGGGAAATCGAGCGGCGACGGGATGTGCTTTTACATCAATGAAAGGTGGTGTACAGATGTAACTGTGTTAAAGAATATGTGCTGTCCCGATCTGAAAGTGCTCTTCATTAACTGTAACCCTTTCTACTCGCCGCGGGAGTTTTGCTCGTTCTTTCTCGTGAGTGTTTACATTCCTCCGCAAGCGCACGTGAGCTCAGCTTTACAGAAACTCGCTGATCTGATCACAGAGACAGAACTACAGCACCCAGACTCTGTTTTAATCATTCTCGGGGACTTTAATAAAGCAAATCTCTCCCGTGAACTGCCAGAATACAGACAGCATGTTACATGTCCCACCAGAGACAGTAATATATTGGATCACTGTTACACAGCAATAAAAGATGCATATCACTCTGTCCCATGGGCAGATTTAGGACTCTCTGATCACTGTTTGGTTCATCTTATACCGACCTACAGACAGAAACTGAAATCAGCTAAACCTGTATTAAGGACTGTAAAGAGACGGACTAATGAAGCAGAGCGGGTTTTACAAGCCTGTTTCGACCTCATTGATTGGAGCGTTTTTGAAGCTACTGCAAACGATCTGGACGAGCTCACAGAGACTGTAACATCCTATATCAGTTTCTGTGAAGATATATGCATTCCTACCAGGACTCATTTAACCTACAACAACGACAAACCATGGTTCACTGCAAAACTCAGACAGCTCCAACAGGCCAAAGAAGATGCTTACAGGAATGGGAACAGAGTCTTGTATAAACAGGCCAAATACACACTGGAAAAGGAGATCAGAGTGGCAAAGAGGAATTATTCTGATAAGCTAAGGATCCAATTCTCTTCCAGTGACACAGCTTCAGTGTGGAAAGGTCTGAAAGACATCACCAACTACAAGACACCATCCCCGAGCACTGAGGCGAATCAACAACTGGCAGACGATCTGAATGAGCTCTATTGCAGGTTTGAAAAATCACCATTAACACCTCCAGCAACCCCCATCTCCCCCACACCTGCACTCCAGATCAGTGAATATGATGTGCGCCAGGTCTTCAGAAAGAACAAGAGAAGAAAGGCACCAGGCCCAAACGGTGTGACACCAGCCTGTCTGAAAACCTGTGCTGACCAGCAGGCCCCCATCTTCACACAGATCTTCAACAGATCACTAGAGCTGTGTGAAGTCCCTTCCTGCTTGAAACGCTCCACCATCATCCCCGTCCCAAAGAAACCCAAGATAACAGGACTTAATGACTACAGACTTGTGGCTCTAGTCTGTGGTCATGAAGTCATTCGAAAAACTGGTTTTGACTTATCTGAAGGACATCACTGGACCCTTACTGGACCCCCTACAATTTGCCTATGGAGCAAACAGGTCTGTGGATGACGCAGTCAACATGGGACTCCACTTCATCCTGGAGCATCTGGACAGACCAGGGACTTATGTGAGGATCCTGTCTGTGGACTTCAGCTCAGCTTTTAACACAATCATTCCAAACCTCCTCCTGCCCAAACTAACTCAGCTCTCCGTGCCCACCTCCATCTGTCAGTGGATCAACAGCTTCCTGGCAGCAGCTAGTGAGACTGGGAAAATTTTCATCCAGCACCCGTACAATCAGCACTGGCGCTCCTCAGGGTTGAGTCCTCTCCACACTGCTCTTCTCCCTCTACACCAACGACTGCACCTCTAAAGACCCCTCTGTCAAACTCCTGAAGTTTGCAGATGACACCACAGTCATCGGCCTCATTCAGGACGGTGACGAGTCTGCTTACAGACAGGAGGTTAAAGAGCTGGCTGTCTGGTGCAGTCTTAACAACCTGGAGCTGACAGTGGAGATGTTCATCACACTCAAAACAGTGGAGATGATCGTGGACTTCAGGAGAAACCCCCCTGCACTCCCCCCACTCACCATCATGAACAGCACCATTGCTGCAGTGGAGTCATTCAGATTCCTGGGCAGCACCATCTCTCAGGACCTGAAGTGGGACATTCACATAGACTCTATTGTCAAAAAGGCCCAACAAAGGTTGTACTTCCTTCACCAGCTGAGGAAGTTCAACCTACCACAAGAGCTGCTAAAAGAGTTCTACTCTGCCATCACTGAATCCGTCCCCTGCATTTCAATAACTGTCTGGTTAAGCTCAGCTACCAAACCTGACCTCAGAAGACTACAGAGGGTAGTCCTGACTGCTGAGGGAATAATTGGTACAACCCTCCCCAGTCTCCAAGAACTGTACTTATCCAGAGTGAGAAAAAGGGTTGACAAAATCACTCTGGACCCCTCACACCCAGCACACTCTCTCTTTGAACTGTTGCCGTCTGGTCGACGCTACAGAGCTCTGAGCACCAGAGCCAGGCACAGGAACAGTTTCTTCCCTCAGGCAATCCATCTCATGAACACTTGAACACTTAACAATAAACATGAAACACACAACACTATCATACATTTGTTTATTTAACACACATACTTATTACATTTCAAATTTGCACCTAACATACCTGTACATAATAAATAGTCTATTTTGTATATTGTGTTTGTGCTATTTTGCACATTGTCTATTTTGTATATTTGTATATTATTATCTTTATTATCTGTGTCTTGTCTTGTCACTGTCATTCTGTCACACTGTGGAGCTTCTGTCACCAAAAAGAATTCCTCGTATGTGTAAACATACCCAGCAATAAAGCTATTTCTGATTCTGATAGTGACCGACCCCATCAACTTTTCATGCACTTCTGTCCTTGTGGCCTGAAATATTACTTAAAGTGATGACAGTGTATTCCCTTTCTTTTCTTCTCTGGCAAATTCACTTACTCCCTCTCTACTCCCTTCCCCTCTGAAGATACAATATCTTGCCTCCAAGGACACTCCGGAATATGAATTATGTTTGAGTGAAAGTGTAAATATCCCCCGTTGACAACTTGTTGGTATTGTGTTCGCGTGGAATCTGATGCTATACGCATTGGGGTAGGCCCTGTGCCCAGCAGGCTTTCGGTTGCCTTGTCACTACAGCTGAAACCTTGAGAGGGGAGCAGCTTTTAGCACGGACCTTGGATACCCACTGGGGGAAATGAGATATTGTGAGAGTTTGTCGGTGTGTAGTGGTGAGTCATTATTGGATGTGGCGTTTTGTTGGAGGAAAAATCACTAAATAAATTACTTCTGCTGAATCAGATTATTTTGTCGCTGTGGGATGTACAAGATGAGTTGGATCAGCGGGTTCTCAACTGGTGGGTCATGACCCAAAAAAGGGTTACAGATCTGTTCTGATAGGATAGACAAAACAATTCATAATGCAACAAACCATATATAGGCCTAGTAATCAGTTTTTACACTGTAAAGACAAACAGTCAAATTAATCAGTTCATTTCACTCAAATGTTACTGAAAGTTCATTATACTTAATATAAAAAAATTACGTAAACTCATTAACTGAATATATTAAGCTGAACTTTAATTGAATGAGCAACTAATTTGTAGTTCCCAACATGCTTTGTGTCAGACTATATAAGGAGAGTAAATTAACTATAACAAATATACCTTAAGACTAACTACATGCAAATGTAGATGAATACACTCTTTCTGCTAGTTACATTAGCCCATGCAATTTTGCTATTGTTAGTTAGCAGTTAACAGCAGAAGATTTGAGTTAATATGATGTTATGCAATCAAATTGTATAAGTTAGCTTAGTCAATGTTTCAATGAAATTGCAGCTAACATGCTTGTGTAGTGCAAAATCAAAGTGTAAAGTTCTAATGACTTAATCTTTGAGTTTGTTAACAAAAATGAAGCAACTTATATACCTTAATTTTGTTTGAGTTCTACTAATTTATTAGTGTTTACAGTGTAATAAAATTGCATATATTACTAAGCTACATTTAAATATGGAATATTTAAGTATAAATATGGTTTGCACCAACCATAGTGTGTTTTGTGCAGCGAATTACTGGCTGGCAAGAAAATTCAAAAGACATTTAGAAACCAAAGTAGTCCATTTTCCTATTCAGCCTATAATAATTGTGCATATTATTGGGCCCTCCATTCATCCTTTAATGTTACATCAAGCATTGTCAAGTTGTCATGTGGTATCTAAATGGGGTTTATGTGATCCAACTTTATTTCTTCATTAAACACAGACTTTTATACTTTTAAACAGCCTATATAGATGTATTAAGGATAAGGTGACCTGTATTTCAGAAATTAAAATACGTCATTTATAGTACTAATGATGAATGTCCTTTGGCTGATGATGATGTCTTTATTTATTTTAACTTTTCAGATCATTCCTGCTGTGTTGGGCTTCCACTTGATGGATAATCTGGATCCTGAAGGAAAACCAGTTGAGAACCACCAAGTTGGATGATAATGATTAGGACCTTTGTTGATAAATTTCTCTCAGCCGACTTTGTAAATGTCAAAATCTACATTGACGTATGCAGTCACCTTTGCTCCATTAGAGTTAGCATGACCTTGAGCGTCTCTAGAGCAGGCCATTTCTCCATTTTTTGCAGTTAAGAGGTTTATTTTGGCTCCAGTAGCTGTGGCTCATGTCGTCTCCCTGTAGTAATTATTCTTCTATTTACATTGTCCTGAAAAGCCGTTAGTTATAATCTTGTCAGACGGCACATGCTATTTACTCAACATTAAGCAATCAAACCTAACCCCAGAGGTAATCAACAGTGAAATCACTAGTCCTCATTGCACCTGCAAGATGGATGAGTGATCAAAAATGTTTGCAAAACACTTTATAGAGGAGGCTCAAGAGAGAGACAGCCTCAGAGGCAAATGGCGCCTACTCATCCGCTACTGCGAGATGGGCTGCTAATACACGGGCCTTATGTCCATTGGATCATTTAGATTTATGCGTGTCATGGGAATAGTATTAAAATTTCATGGACGTGTGGATGGAAGGGAGGATAAGTGGATAGAGCAAATAAATATCCCTGCTAGTGAGATATTGATGTTACAGGGTTTTTAAGAAATCCAATCCCCTCCACTGTGACCATTTATATAGCTTAACATATGCTTGTGAACAGTACTGGTCTGGTATTACCAATACGCAGACGTGTATTTGCCTGGTATGGTACAGTGTTGCTTGCACGTTTTCAGTCCCCAACCCAGAAACTTTACAATAATGTCTTATGCTTCCAAACATCCAGCAATAAAGTTATTACACTTGTATTTTTAACATTCTTAAATCAAAACATTTACTTGAAAAGCAAAATGACACAAGACAAGAAGTCTTGTTTAATGGGAACTTATGCATATGGAAGTTTATGCTTAAAACAAGAAAAATATCTGCCAATACCATAAAAGAATAAACTTAATTCAAAAGGAAAACAAGTTTATTACAGGAATAGTTCACCCAAAAAACATCCGAGATGTTGATGAGTTTTTTTCTTCATCAGAACAGATTTGGAGAAATTTAACATTCTCTAGATCCTCTGATTTTCTGCAGTGAATGGGTGCCGTCAGAATGAGAGCCCAAACATCTGATAAAAACATCACAATAATCCACAAGTAATCCACATGACTCCAGTCCATCAATTAACATCTTGTAAAATGAAAAGCTTTATGTTTGTAAGAGACAAATCCATCATTAAGGGGTTTTAACTTTAAATTGTCACTTCTCCATAATCCATAATAAAATGTTTGCTCATAAACAGTGCTTGATCTGTGCATATTTCTCTCCTGATTCAGATGAGATGACCTTTTTACTGGAGAAAGCAATGGAAACAATGGTTTGAAATAGATTTGTTTCTTACGAACATGCAGCTTTTCACTTCATAAGACATTAATTGATGAACTAGAGTTGAGTGGATTACTTGTGGATTATTGTAATGTTTTTATCAGCTGTTTGGTCTCTCATTCTGACGGCACCCATTAACTGCAGAGGATCCATTGAGCAAGTCATGTAATGCTAAATTTCTCTAAATCTTTTCCAATGAAGAAACAAACTCAGCCACCTTGCGGATGGCCTTTCATTCCTTTAAACATCTTGCCACTGTTATTTTTTTAATGTATATAACTATACCGTTGCTCTAAATGACAGCTCATTTTTAAAGTGCTTTATTTAAACATACTTTACACCAACTTTTAGTCAGATTGAGCTGATGTAGAGCTTTCCAAATCAGCCGCTTATGAGGTTTCATTTCAGGCAGGATGTTGCCAATGTAAGGCAACTCAGCAGGTTTGAGAACAGAGCCTGTATTTTGTGAAAATTGCATGACAATTTCATGGTTTCAAGTGTGTTTCAAAGATTCCAGTGAGACGGTACAGAAGGGACTGCAAAGCTCCACCTGTCAAACTCAGAAGAAGAGCAGTCATGAAAAAGGCGAAGACAGGTTTTGCAGATTTAGTAGCTTAGAAACTACAGCAAATTAAACAATTACCTCCATTGACTGAACCTCAGAGTGACAGTCAATTTGAAAACAAGTCACTCCATTTCAGCGGAGGAATGAGTCAGAGGGGATGAGTGTATTGTGGAGTGGGCCAACGTCCTTTTTAAGGGGACAATTTAGTCATCTTTGGAGATCCAGAGTAAGTGGTGGAGGCTTTGGTGCTAAGCTTGCATCCGTGCAAGAAGGACCCAGAGGTAGTACACAAGCTTAAAGGAGTAATCCAAGTGCATTTGACAGCAGAAAGAAATAAACATGACAAACAAATCTCTAAACGGCTCCAAACAGCTCCCGATCACTTTAGAAATGATGTTTGGAGGAATACGGGAAGCTGCCGTGATGTTGAACATTTCAGAAAAACAAACAGTGTTTGGATGGATGCCCAAAAGTTTACTTTTGAAACGGATGGAGTTTAAAGTTTGAGTGCACGTCTATAAAACAAGCAGAACATTTTCTGAAAATGCTACTTCATTCATGTTACTTGGGTTTAAAAATATATGCATGCTGTGATTGACTCTGATTGGTGACTTTTACTGTGCGTTGTTTTCAAAATATCTTATTTTGTGTTCCACAGAAGAGAGAAAGTCATAAAGGTTTGGAAAAATATAGCGAGCAAAATTTCATTTACATGACCAAAAGTAAGAAACAGCCAAATGTTTTCTGAATTTTGTGCACTAATTTCTGGTATATATACAGGGTCAGTAAAATTGATTGACTGACTGACTGACTGACTGACTGACTGACTGACTGACTGACTGACTGACTGATTGATTGATTGATTGATTGATTGATAAATTTATACTTTTATTCAGCAAAGATGCGTGCAATTGTGAAATAAATAACAGTTTCCACAGACATATGAAGCAATACAACTGTTTTCAACAATGATAACTGTGCAGCAAATCAGCATATTAGAATGAGTTCTGAAGGATCATGTGACACTGAAGACTAGAGTAATGAAGTGGAAAATTCAGCTTTGCAATACAGGAATAAATTACATTTTAAAATATATTAGAATAAAAATCACTTAATTTAATTGTAATAATACTGTATTTCACATATTACTGCTTTTACTGTTTTTTTTAAATAAAAAAATTGCAGCCTGGGTTAGCATAAGAGACTTCTTTTACAAAAACATTAAAAAGTCTTACCTATCCTAAACTTTTCAATAGTAAGTATGCCTGAGAAATGGTAATAAGCTGTGAAGGTTGTATCATGAAATGTAGAATCTGAGGAAGGAGAATTTTACATTGTCTGCACAGAGGAAGTCAGTGTAATATCTCACATGTAATAGTTGCATTGAAAATAATTGCAGTATTCAGCATAATAATGGCAATTTCATGAGCAAAATACTGAATACTTCATAATGTGCAGTCAGTTTGAGGCTGAAAGACTGAAAACTTGATGTCATTTCGAGTCTACCATTACTGAAGCAACAGTGCGATCAATCGCTGCGGGATTACTGCGTATTGAACATATATTTGTGACAGTATCATTACAGATGTCTATTGCTTCACATCCTCTGCGTGACACAATCAATTTCTTGTGCATGAGACTGATTTTCGGCAACCTGACTGCTAGATAGGTATCGCAAAATAGCCCCTTCTCTTTTGTTTGAGCTAATAGCTTTCATTTTGTATTCCTGTTATGTGCTGAAAAAGCAAATGTATTATTAATGCGAGAGGACGACATACTATCTATGTGATAATGTGAAAAGTTCCATCAGAGATCATCTTTTGTTGTGCTCTTTGCTGTCTTTCTGTCTTTGCAACAAAATGCCTGCCATTTAAAATTCAAATGTAATCACATTTTTATTGTTGTACAAACAGTTCGGTACATAACAGCTTGGATTACATATTCAAAAGGGTGGATTATGAATTCAGTTCACTTTATAAAAGAACAAAGCACAATTACTGATGCACAATGGACCTCTGTATGAAACTGAAAATGTTCTTAATGGCTAATCTGAGTGTAATCTAAAGCCCGGTGTCACTGTATGTCCAGACAGGTGGGTACCCTGGAAGCACATATGGTAGCACGGCTTTGCCATCTGCGCTTCTCATCCGTCCTGAGCTAATGATGGAGGGCATGTATTCTTGGCAGATCTTCTAGAATGATCTGCGGGCCACGCAGAGTAAACTAGTTTCTCTCTCCTTCGCAGTCTGTCCTTTGTTGTTGCAAATAACCTGCCATCCATCAATATGATGCATCTTCAAGAGGGGCTGCAGTACCACCCTGCCAAGACAACAGTTGGAAACCTCACAGTTACTCAGTAACAGCCCTTTAACAGAAGACAAATGCTCTCCGTTCTGTGCTTCATCCCAAGGCACTGCAGAGATCAGTAACAAAGGTTGGCTGGGTAATGTTTGCATTTGCCTTTCAAATTTACTTCACACAGTATTAAACAGAGAGCACAGTATAATATATATATATATATATTAGTGCTGTCAATCGATTAAAAAAATGAATCGCGTTAAACACAGTCATGGACTGTGATTAATCATAATTAATCACAAATTTAATCACAAATACTAGAATTTACCTGTAAATGTGTTAAATGTGTTGAAATAAAGAAATGCATGATAAACTAGTTTAAGGAAACAGAACCATTCACACTTCCGCCAGGTATGAGACATAATCCTTATTATTCTTTTATCATTATTCTTTTGTTTTTATTCAGCCATCATCAGTCTTTATACTGGCAATAAAACGTTTACCAAGCCACTTCGCTTCAATCCCAGTTTACATTTACCCAACTATTATCAAAAGTATTTCTAAATAAATACAACAAAACATTTTCTTGCGACCTTACGTGAAGTAGGCTATTATATTATGACAAAATGCATTATGAAGAAGAATTGGACCTGTTCTGCAGGTGCATTAGAGCTAATATTAGCATCATGCTTCATAAGACAATTTATGAGATTAATAGTACACTTTTACTCAGAACTCACTTCAAACCACCATCAAGTGTTTGTAATAACTTCCTTTTGCGATCACATGTGGAATTTGGTCATTTACTGTTGTTAAAATATGCTATTTGTAACCTTTTTATCACTGCACAAATTAGCATTTCAGATGTACACATTCATCTCAAGAAAATCACATACAGACCATATCCTATCGTAATCGTGTGTTTATTATCTTATATAATCTATAGTGGGTGTTGTCATGTTTATTTCTGCTGTGTAAAAGCCTTAACATGTATGCTGTGCTGAAACTCACAGCCGCCTCTCCGTTCTTAAAGGAAAACGCCACCGTTTTTCCATATATTCCAATATGTTTTTTCCTTAATTTAAACGATTTAATGCGTACCTCTCCCGTCTCAGTGCGTGCACTTAATTGCTCTAGCGTTTAGCTTAGCACCATTCATTCCTTAGGATCCAAACAGAGATGAATTTAGAAGCTACCAAACACTTCCGTGTTTTCCCTATTTAAAGACGTTTACATGAGTAGTTACACGAGTAAGTATGGGGACACAAAATAAAACGGGGCGATTTTCTAAGCGGATAAAAAATGATAACTATAATGTATGGCGGAAGAGTACTTCTCTGTTCTCGCAGCACTTCGACCTCGGCGCAGTAATATCATCACTCCTGAAAACTCCCTCTAACTTCCATCAATAGAACCAATATTACTGCGCCGAGGTCGAAGTGCTGCGAAGTACTCTTCCGTTTTTAGTCTTTCTCTCTTTTCTAAAATGTAATCATCGTTTTTTAATTTTTTGCATTTGCTTGATTAGCTTTAGGCCTAAATGGGGTTTTCTTCTTACCTGTCGATCCACACGTAATGAATTCGATACAGGGTCCCTTACGCCCCCCATCACTGTCTAATCAAGATTATTTATGAGTATCTGAGTGATCTTACAGTAGATGTGGGCTGCTGTATAAGACTGCAGATGTGTAAGATCTCCTCAGGTAACGCTGTCACATCACTCTAATGTTAGAATCAATCACGCAGTAACTGACTCTATAGGAACTGTTGAAGCTTAAATAACTTTTTTCGCAAGTGCTAATTAAGCCAAACAAGAGCATTTTTCTAATTGTTTTTACCATTCTTAAAGGAATAGCAAAATCAAAAATGAAAATCCTGTCATATTTTTTTTATCCTTTTGCTCTGTAGAACACAAATGGAGTTCTTTACAGCAGAATTTTGCAGCTGTGTTTTTCCATAAATTGAAAATGAATGGTGAGCGTGACTGTGAATATTGGATTGATGCAAGGTAGTGGTATGAAGTTTCCATGCATCAAGCTTTTGTGCTGTTTTTTTTTTTTTTTTTTTTTTGTTTGTTTGTTTGTTTGTTTTTTACCAAGTCTGACTTCTTAGAAAACTAGAAAAAAATATAGGCCTACACTGCCGGTCAAAGTTTAGAATAATTAGTTAATGATTAGTTAATTAAGCAGCATTACTCCAGTCTTCAGCGTCATAATCTCATTGTAATGATATTTCACAATATTACTATTTTACTGTATAAGAAAAACATAAAAAAAAAAAACATAGTTATTACAATTTAAGCAACATTATTGCTCATACTTATGGCCACACTTGATAAGAAAAATAGTAACAGGTGTCAGGAATTCACCTCTGTCACCACAGTCACCAGCCCCGACACACACCAGATCCCAGTCACCTGATTACTAATCACCCGCACCTGCACTCTCCAATCAAGACCGTCTATAATACAGCACTCCATTCAGTCCCTCATCATCTAATCTACCGGTTCACTTACCTGAACACGTTAGACTCTCTCTCATCTTACCTGCATGTGCTTACCCACAGATTCTCCAGCGCTCCAGTGATCTTGTTCCCCTCCGCTCCTGCACGATCCGGATCTACCTGCAAGAAACACACAGTCATCAGCTAAAGATAAAAACCCAAGAACTGATCATAATGCTTCTACTCGCCTTACATCTGCTCCTCTTATTTCACTTTGCAATCCTGTCAATAAACAACCCTGTGTTTGCACTTACCTCTTGTCTCCGGCTTGTGTTGTGATAATGGGTAGCTGACGAAGTAATTAACATGCTCTGCATTGTGACATGTTATACTCCTTCTAAAACTATGCATAAGCTAACATTTTGTTCATTCTTTTAAAATCATTATCAACACAGTTTTTATGACTTCATATTAATTGAAAAAAAATAATAATTACAAGGAGTATTTGCAATTTAAATTCCTTTGTCACACTGCAAGACCAATTCAAATTAATTAGGAAAGGCAAAAAGCTGATTAAAAATAGCGAAAAACAGATATATTGAGGCCAGTTTCAGGACCTAAGATATTTATTTCACATAGTATGTGTGAATCAGGGGGAATGATTAATTGTGCTTTCCATTGCATGTTTTAGTTTTCTAATAAATCACTCTAACGTAATGTGTTAAATCTTGACGTGAAGGGTCACAATTTGAGCCCTAAATGTCAGACTTGCCAGTTTCTACAAAAACTGCCACTATTAAGTGCTAATTTCCTAAAATATTTAGTTTTATACCCACTGCAGGACAGAATGTCCAATTATGATGAATAATTCACTGTTCATTCCACAACACTTTAGTAAGCTTCAATGAAGTCATAATACGACCAAATGATGACGTCATAATGATGAAAGATAATCATTTACGATATCTATATTTTTGCAAACTGCTGCAAAATAGGCTCTTTCCAGAGTAAACACAAAAACTTTTCCTGTCGGGCAATTAGGTGCCTGGGACTGTATATACATTGCTTTGAATTGCCTGTTTTTGTCACTTTCGGATTCCATGCGACCCACAGGACTTCACCGGCCCTGTTTGCTTCAACAGACATTAGTATTGAACCGCAGTCCGGATCCCCTTGAGTGGAATTTTAACCTCCAAATATTGTGAGAGTCTTACTTTATCAAGTACCATAAAGAAATATTGAGACATTCATCTTGCTGAGTCGACTTTTAACCTCCTCTGGGAGTTGATATAAAATAAATGCCGGACTGTTATACACACAAAATCAAAGCTGTGCTGACCTGCACCTCTTTGGGGTTTCGGACAGAAATATTAGCCTGTGCTTTAGATTCCTAGAGAAGCAGGTAGCTAGAATGATGGATAATGTTGCATAAGTACCTATTCGCGCCATCATTGTGCTGTGTCCTGACTGGCGGCTGTTGGCAATGCGGCCGCACCGTTGAAAGCCAGCAGTCGTGACTGCAGGAAAGATAACTGGGTCAGAGATATTTTCCACTGAAGGCATCTACCGCGGCCATTGCTACAATTTGGCCTTGTGCCATCATTCAGGAATCCATTCACTGCAATCTTGCTGAAGGTTAAACAGCATCAGAACCAGGTCCAAAAGATTTAGAGACTGTTTCTACCCCTAGGCAGCATATTGATTTGTTAATCATATGCGTGGTCATTTACTGACATGCTGATTATGCTATACTGTGTGGACCATACTGTTGTATTGTAGTGCCTACTGGTGTAAATTCTTTTCTTTCTCTTATTGAAGTTAAGTTTAGTGGGGATATATTGAAGAGCTTGACGTTTTTAAAGTAGCCAATGGGCTAGTAATCTAGTAACAAGGCAAAAAATGTTTGTACTAGATATTGTGTAATATAAATGTCGTTGCTTGTTATGTTCCTCATTTGTAAGTCGCATTGGATAAAAGCATCTGCTAAAGGAATAAGTATAACGTAATGCTACTTGCTATTGGTAATCGAATGAGGAGCGTTCTCATTTGAGAGCATTTTATTGGACAATTTCTTTACGGCCCTGAGTATGAGAGGTATCATGCATTACTTTAAGTCAGTGTGTATCTGTGTGCTCTTGTAGTATGCGTCAAATAAGTGTATTTGTAAAAACTGTATTTGCAGATAATAATGAAGTAAAAGGCAATTTAAAGAGATCACCCCAACATTTTGTCGTCATTTATTCACTCTCATGTTGTTCCTGCTGAATATAAAAGAAGATATTTTGAAGAATGTTGGTAACCTAATAGATGCTGGTAGCTATTGACTTCCATTGTATTTTTCCCATACTATGGAAGTCAATAGCTACCAGCAAGAAAGAAATTCGTACAGGTTTGGAACAACATGAGGGTGAGTAAATGAAAAATATTTAAATTTTTGTGTGTAAGAGAGTACACTTTCATGCCAATGTTTCTTAACACACTTTAACAAAATTCACTGTGTAATACTGTTAAATTAAAAAATTTACTTTAAAGTACATTTTAAATCATTATGTTTTGATAATCTTTTGTCATGCTTTAAAGAAGAATGCTTATTCTAATGCATTGACTAACACACTTAAGCATGTAATTTTAACTGTAGGTATATTATTCAGTATTACATTAAAAACAGTTAATATGTTTTAAATGCACTAAATTGCAACTTCATCATTACATATGTGAAACTACAGAAATATTATATAACATACAAGTTTCAAAAGAAGTGACATCAAATTTCAGTTTACCATAAATGCCTGTCAGTACATTTGGCAGTACATTTTAACCATATTTCAAAGACAATAGAAGTAGTTATGAAATTACATATAAAGACGTACTTAAAGCTGCAGTCCGTAATGTTTTTAGGTTTAAAATGATCCAAAATCAATATTTGAGCAAGTACATAACCAGCCAGCATTCAAAACTATAGCCTTACTTTAGCCCGATTCACAACGGTTAGCTTATAATAATGTTTTCTAATTTGAGTGGTACAGGTAGGTTTTTACAGGAAATTCGAGCATGCTGCTGCGTCATTACGTTATGTCTGTAAACATAAAGAAGTTGTCCCGGCTAGTAGGCTATCACATGTGAGGATCCTGCAGGTGGCGGATCGTTTATAGCCTTTTCTCACAGCAGCTAGAATAATTAAATTTATCATTTTGATGGCGGATTGTAATCCAGAAAGTATTATGTGTTTATGAAACACATGAAATTAAATTATATTCCAGTTTTAAATGTGCTTCTGATTACAGATAGCCTGAGATAACACAAGATGAGTATTTTAAAGAAAACCAGTTCGAAGGGAGTATAGTTTGATTTTTGGGTTAAAAGAATTTCTTAATATGAAATTCGAATGGCATGATAATTAGATTAGACTGTACAGAAATTGAAATCTACACACTAATAGACACTATACTCATAGTCACGCAGTGCTGATGTTATGTGATATGAGCTAACCAATCTTTAGATTAAATCACCATTGGTAGCGCGATTTATGGTAATGCTTTTTTCCTCAGCTGGTCAGAACAAACGTGGCAGACTTGTTACTTGTTCAGATGACAATATACGTTGAAAATTCTTATTTGGGTCATATATTCCAAGACGTAGGCTAGAATCTGTGATTGCGAAGTACAGTTAACATCCACACCGGTGCGTGACTGACTGCCACACATTCACCTCAAAACATTAGATACATCCGCGCTGCAGCCATGCCGACTCACAACCCCCCACGCAAGCAAGATAATTCGGCAAGTAACTGCAATTCCAGGTTTTCAAACAGAGCGACAAAGAGGCAAAACTTACAGGCTGCAGCTTTAAGTTCTACTTAATAAACTTAGTTCCTATTTAAGTGGGCCAAAAAGCATTCTTAATTTCAACTAATTCCATATAATATTTAATTGCATTTAATTGCAAATAACATGCAATTAAGTGTCCGAAAACAGTACATTTAGTTCACACTTACGTATGTTCTTGAAAAGTATATTATTTCATAAATGTTTAAACTCTTATTAAAAGTATTCAAAAATGTACTTCTTTTTCATAAGGGTATAGATGGCCGAAAACCGATAACAGACAAACTTAAAGTTACAAAACAACCATGATTTTACTTCATGAGGTCTTTATGTTAGTCAACAGCATGGAATAAGAATTCTCTTGTAGTTAGCAGTAGTGGTCTGAGATGAGCTGTGCTGCTTATGTGGGTGACGCAAGTTCACGCAAGTATGGCTTGTCATTTCCTGATCCTGTTCACCCCTTTGTATTTCCTGCCCTTTCTCCACTGCCCTGTCAATAAAAAATGGCAATAAGGCCAAAAAATGCAACAATAGATTCCAACAGAGCATGAAAATTTAACTCCAATGATTTTTTACTTCCCAGACAAGGTATTGTGTTAGCTTATTATGCTGAGCATTAGCTACTAGTTAACCCACAGCAGCAAAACTAATGCATTAGCTAGTTTCAATGCGTACTTGTACTTTAATGCACTAAAATTCTACTAAATGCATGCTGATTTGTCTCTGCTGGAAAATTAGGCTCCTGTTGGATTTGGTTTTAAAATGTTTCGAAAACTCATCTGCAAACAAACCTACAACCAGCTGCAACCAGCTGCTTCACCTCATTGTTCTGCAAACAAACCTACAACCAGCTGCTTCACCAACTGGTCATACTAGATTATGAGAGTCAAGATGGTTTATGCTTAGAACAAACAATGACTAGGTGGAAACCAACTACCGCATTCCAAAAAAAAAAAAAAAAATGTTTGTGAAGTGATCCAAACAGATACAGATTTCACAGATTTGTAATTGCAGAACATAAGAAATTTTGGTTACACTAAATTTTAAGGTGTCTTTGTTACAATATAATTATACATCTAAGTATTGAGTAATATTAATTAACTACATGTATTTACTATATGTTTAGGGTCAGGATTAGGGTTTGGCTTAGGGTTATTTGCATGTAATTATGCATAATTTATTGTTATTATAATAGTAAGTACATGTAACGTATAACAAGGACATCGTAAAGGTTAGCGAAATGTTTTAGTTGAATAACTTTCATTCACTGTAAAAAATATTTTTTTCTAAGTTGTAAATACAAATATTACTGGACTGCATTTTACAAGAAAATACTACTTTCTTTGTTTCGTTTTACTTTACTTTTTTTGTGTAATTGTAAAATTTACTAGCCATTTCTGAGAGAAATTTGATCTTCTGCCTGCTGGTGAAAGACTTTGACTGCAAGAAATGTTAATTTTTAATCTTTACGCATCAACTCGTTTGGATCCTCGCTTATACTGTACCAATCCCACATTTAAAAGGGGTCATAAAATGGCTTTTTAAAATGATTTTATGTTTAGTGAGGTGCATTTATAATCTGTTTTTTTTTTTTTTTTTTTTTCCCATCAAAATTCACCATAACTTAGATATAAATCATCCTTTTCTACCCTGATGGGAAGGGGCGTGTCTGCTGTGAGATTTCAATGTAAATCTCCACTGATCTGATTGGCTGACATCTTCGCATATGAAATGAGCATTACATTTGGAAGACTCTCAAAAACTTTTACTGCGTTTTTGACAAACAGTTTATGCAATCAATGTAAATAAGAGACTCAATAACATAAGGGGTGTATCAAGGGGGAATTGGGACATCGATTTCAAATCTGAGCGTTTCAGATGTGTAGAAAAGAATAATTAATAATTTAAACTGGGGAGGTAGTTTTGAGTTCTGAAACTCGCAGTATGTTTTTATTGTAGAGTAACCTTATACTGTATTTGTAACTAGAACACTTTGATTCTCCATTTCATGACCCCTTTAAAGTAAAAAAAAAAGCTACTTATAATGTACTAATTCTTCACCATCACAGATCTCAGAGGAACTTTGTCACATTACTGTTCTCTTTAGATCTGCTGGGCCGTGGAGGGTGCAATAAAGCGTACACAATGTTTATGACATTTAATTACCCTGAAAAAAGACTCGCCGGCAGAGATTGGCACCCTCAAACTTTTTCATTAAGAACGATATTATAAAACCTCACGTGTTCCCTTCCCCTCACATCTTTTCCTTTCCAGACATGCATTTCTGCAGACTTCATGTTTGTCATCAGATGTTTCTAAACAGCGCAGACAGACTTTGAGATACAAAGCCGAGGCCAGTGTCATTCTTTCACTTTTCCAGACAGGCTTTTCTGCTGCAGACAGCCTGTGCTCACAAGCCCTTAGCGGAGACAAGTAGCCTGAACAACCCAGAAGTCACTTCAAAGACATTTGAATCTATTCAGCAGAACCTTGGCAGACGTCTGAAGGTAGAGATCTGACCTCGGATTCTTCAGTTTCGTAACTCGTTTATTGAGTTATAGGCCTTATTTCTGGCTCAGCCTTTTGAGTGCACATTTGAGCGATTATAAGAAATGTCTGATGTTTTTATGATAAAGACACAGGGTAAGCAGAACAATCCAGACCGATATTCACAAGATGTGATGGAGTCAATGGCTTAAATGCAGTCATCTTGTCTCGAAAACAGACACGACTGTAAATACCTATTGAGTGCATTCACAAACTCAAAGTCGTCTGCCGTCTGGTAACTCTTCTATTTTAAAAGCTTAAAAGGCCTCCAACTTAGGTCAGCGAGGTTCGTCAAGCATATCCCTGCAGAATAATGACATTTTGATTCCCCTGGATTCCCTTGGAGGTGTAAAAATGTCAGGTTTGATTAAAGGAGCGGCAGGCAAACTCAGGGGTAAAGCAACAGCCCCCTGACTATGAATGTTCATGCAATGCGTTTTTATTCTCGGAATCTTCCATGATGGATGTTATCGAATATCAAAAGTCACTGGCGGTAATGATTCATGTAACATGGCCTGTAATGGAGGTCCTGCAATATCACTGTTGTTAATACTGTATATTCCTGTGGCTTTGAAGCACAATCACTCTCTCATGTTGCCCTGGGTTGGCATTGTGCAGACGTTATTTATTTTTCCCACATATATCATGTTCGTTCCGATGGTAGAGGGAAACAGAATTCTTTTTGACACCATATTGTTCAAGACATTTCTCGCGGTCCGCTGAGGGCTGCACAGCATGTGGCGGCGGATGGCAGTAGCTCTGAAAGTGAAGGACATTACCCTTGCTTTTAAAATTATTTTCAGATTTATGCTCTTAGCAAAAAAGAGATTTCATCTTAAAGCTGAAGTGTTGGATTTTTCTCGCACTAGCTGAACATGGAGAGACAACTGTAAGTAAGCGAGTATGTTTCTGGCAACATGGAATGAATTTGGGGCAGGATTATACATTTTTAACCAATGGAAAAGAGGAGGAACATTGCCGTTTTATTGTGAATGATTTATTAGTGCCAAAAATTTATGAAATTGCGTATTTCCCTGCTGTGTCCGACAGTGTACACTCTTAAAAATAAAGGTTCTTAATTTAAAAAGGTTCTTCAAGCGATGCCAAAGAAGAACCATTTTTGGTTCCACAACGAATCATTCAGTCAAAGGTTCTTTAAAGAACCATTTCTTTCTTACCTTTTAATAATCTGAAGAACCTTCTTTCGCCACAAAGAACCTTTTGTGAAACAGAAAGGTTTTTTAAATGGTAAAGGTTCTTTATGCAACCATTTAGACAAAAAGGTTATTTTATAGCATCGTGAAACACCTTTATTTTTAAGTGTATGCATTGTATTCTATGTCAAAAGCTAACAAGAAAAAATTATCATGGCTTGCAGCGCCTTAAAATATGCTTCATGTCATCTTCTGTCTATTAAACTATGACAGGTGAGTTACTGCAAAAAGACGGCCATTGCAAGTGATGAAACTGTGACACCATGTGCTTTTTAAAACCATTTTCATAGGTTTAACGTTATATTATCAGCTCAGAAAATACGTTAATTTGACTAGAAACACCAGAGACTGGAAACAAATATATGCTAAATATATGTTGTAAACAGTAGGCTACAACTCAATGCATTATATTTTTGAAATAGAAAATGTATTTAGTTTCAGAATCAGAATCAGAATGAGCTTTATTGCCAGGTATGTTTACACATACGAGGAATTTGTTTTCGTGACAGAAGCTTCCACAGTGCAACAGAATGACAGTGACAGGACAAAAAATACAGATAATAAAAAGAAAAATAGAATAGAACAAGTAAATAAGGAATAACAATATACAAATTGACAGTTGTATGTACAGGTATATAACAATAGACATTTGTATGCACAGGTATATTATGTGCAATGGAAATGTAGACTAAGTATGTGTTTTAGATATATGTGTATAAATAGTGTGTGCTCCACAATTATTGTCAGGTGTTCATGAGATGCTCCTGTGGCAGGTTGAACTTCCTCAGCTGGCGAAGGAAGTACAGTCTCTGCTGGGCCTTTTTCACAGTGGAGTTTATGTGATTGTCCCACTTCAGGTCCTGAGAGATGATGGTGCCCAGGAATCTGAATGACTCCACTGCAGTCACAGTGCTGTTCATGATGGTGAGTGGGGGGAGAGCAGGGGTTTTCTCCTGAAGTCCATGATCATCTCCACTGTTTTGAGCGTGTTGAGCCCCAGGTTGTTAAGATTGCACCAGACAGCCAGCTCCTCAATCTTCATATACTAAAATGTATTTCAAAATGTATTACATGGACAAGAAAATACAATGCAAATGTGTATGGAATACCCTACTAGAGATCAAAACTAGATTTACAATGATTTAAAAAAATTTTTTTTTTCTTTTTTTTATATTTGCAATTATTACTATTATTATTATTAATTATTATTGTGAGTTTTTTAATATTGTAAAGTTTACATTATTGCTGAGGTTTATTCATATGTGTTACATGTTCACACATTTTTCATATAATGTGACAACGAATATATACACACACAACAAACTATTTTTTTTTATTTTTTGATTTGTTTATTGGTTTTTGTTTTTCCCCAAAAGACTGACCAAAATATATTTACACAAATATATTTTGAAACATATTTTAGTACATATGTTTTTGGCCTGTATTTATTCATTTCTTTTAATAATTATTTAAAAATATATTTGAAAAAGTTTTTTTATTATTATTATTATTGTTATTTATTTTATTTTATTTTATTTTATTTTATTTTATTTTATTTTATTTTATTTTATTTTATTTTATTTATTTTTATTTTTATTTTTTTATTTTATTTATTTATTTATTTATTTATTTTGCTGTATGGCCCAGGATGACTTGTTAATTCCAGCTAGGTTTTTAAGTGCATGTACAATGGACACTTTGATGACTGACAGCATGATGGATGTAGTACATCTGGATTGCAATCCTATATATAAACTGTACTTTTTAACAGTTGAAAAATAATTACTTATTCAAAAAAGGCATCTGCTCAGAGTGTATGCGATTTCGGATTCACAAGCTCTCTTATTTTTCCTCTATAATCCATCTGCCTCAGTTCTGGTAAGTAATGCCCACTTTTCCTGATTCAATCAATGAAAATATAGAAGTTCTATCCTGATTTTTTCCCTCTGCAATACAAAAACGGTCCACAAGTTCGGGGTCGGCAAACGTTTTTTTTTTTGTTTTTTTTTCTCTGTTTCTGAAAGAAGTCTCTATGCACACCAAGGACCATTCCAATATGCTGATTTACTGTTCAAAAAAAAAAAAAAATTTTTGATTATTATCAATGTTGAAAACTATGCTGCTTAATATTTTTATGGAAACTGATACATTTTTTATATTCTTTGATGAATAGAAAGCTCAAAAGAGCGGAAAAAAGTTCAAACAGCATTTATATAAAATAGAATCTCTACAGCTTTGATGTCTGTCAGTGTAATACAAATAATAAATAGGAAAAGATTTTGTTTGAGGAAAAAGTATTATAGGAGAAGATAGGAGGATAACATCTGACCTGTCAGACATGCACTAAAGGAAGGCTTTGAAAATAACAAGAACCTTTTAAACTGAGTGCTATCACAGGATTTGTCAAGTGCATATGCTAAAAGCATCAGGCGACTATGCTTTTCAGGTCAAAGGTGAGTCTCTGTGAGCTCAATACAGACACAGGATATTGGTCTTTACTCTGTATGAGCTTGTACTTAAATCCCTGACAGCCATTTTAAGCAGTAGTCCATCAATAAGTAGTGTGTTTGTATATTGTCAGTAATTGCAGCAGGTACACAATGCAGTTTGACAGTGTTGCACAACTTGTAATGAATAAACTACTCAAAGCTGTGGATGTGGATGTGGCGTCTGTCGGCTCTGGTACATTGTAATGGATGAAATAATTTGCTAACAAGCTCAAATCAGATTGTTAGACTACAATTATAATGTGAGCATCTGGTGAATAAATTAGAATAAGCTTAGGTTTGGTTAATGTGTAATTGGCCATTCTGGGACATACCAGTGTGTTGTGAATCTATAGCAGCATTCAATGATTATTCCCGTAGCTTTGGTTTCAGAATAACTCTCTGATCAAACATGACAACATGAGCCAGAAACTATACAGCTATGTTCAGAATGTCAGACTACCATCCTACTTACTATTTCTGTAATATACTGTATATAGGCATATTTTCCAAAAGCACCGAATACCTGGATGACTGAATACATTTTATGTAATTTACAGGACATGGATATGAGAGAGTACACAGCACACAACAGCTATCCCACAATGCAACAAGTTTGTGTGAACTTGAAGTAATACAGTACCAACCACTTCTCGTACATGTTGTAACGACACAATATGAGAGTAAAAATCATGTTTACATAGGCAGAAATTTGAAAGAACCCATGTATTTTGAATATATAAACAGTATTTCACAATATTAAACATTGTTTTGTTTATTATTTATTTATTGTCATTCAAACACACTGTAGCTATGTATTCCAACAAAATATTTATTTATTTGCTTATTTATTGTCATTCAGACACACTGTAGCTGTTTTCTGACAAAATATTTATTTGTTTGTTTGTTTGTTTGTTGTCAAACATACTACATCTGTGTATTCTGAATAAATGTACCCTATTATTTATTTAATTATTTTTATTTATATTTGTCATTGGAACACATTGTAGACGTGTATTCTGACAAAATTAACATATTTATAAAAGATAAAAAACATAAAAAAGTTGGTGTAGAAACAATTTTATCTAAATTCTTAATAAATTTCATAATCTCAAGTAACACACCGAATTAAACATGAAATACTGAAATTGAAAAACTGAAATAGTATTTATAACTTATCTTTTGTCTTTTATAAAAAATCTTTTTACACTGTATTTTATATATTTTTATTAAAAAATATATATTTTTAATTTTACATTAGCCTACTATTTAGTAGATGTATCACCACTGCCCCAATTTCTGTGGCATAACAATGTCACATCCTACTGTTTAAAACTTTATCATTGCATGATGTGTTCGATTTCACATACTATTTTTAATAATAGTAAGCAGTATGCAGTATACAGAGGCAGTCTGCCAGTATTATATTCCGAACATAGTCTGTCTTTCATAATTCCAGACTTCATATTCACCTTGTCTTTTATACAGAAAAGGAATGAATGTGCACATGAATGCATGAATGAGTGCATCAGTGCAAGCATGCATACATTTCTGTCTTTCTACCTCTACCTATCTTCTGCAGCTGAAGTAAAACTCACTATGCCGACTATAGAGGGATGAGGTGTGGATCAGTGATGCTAAATTAGGAAGGGTGTAAACCCATACAGGAGGAAGAATACTCCAGGCATTTGGCTTCTAGTACATCACTTGGCCCAGTTCCTTTACACCAGATGAGAACACGCTAACTTTACAGCTAGAGCACTTATTTAATCATTACAGTAAGTTTTGCAAAACCAAGGATTTCAATCATTTTTGTGTATACATAGATTTTAATAAGTTGAAATGACTTATTTTATGATATTATTGCTTTTGTAAATGTTAATTTAGGGAGATTTAAACCCCACTCTCATATTATTTTTAAAGGCCCAGTCTTTCTATTTATTTTTCTTCGTTTTATACAACACACATTAATAAGTGTGTAGTATGAGATCAATTCTGGGATTCAGTACAAATTTTCATGCATTTTTTGGTGCTGGTGTGTCTCTCTCTTTATCATATTAATCATATTCTTTATAATAATTACCATTTATTCTACTATTCAAAAGTATGTGGGCAATTAGTCTTTTTTTTTAAGACATTAATACTTCTTTTCAGCAAGTATGCATGAAATGGATCAAAAGTGACAATAAAGATATTTAAAATGTTTTAAAATATTTCTTTCATATAAATGCCGTTCTGTTGAAGTCTCTATTCATCAAATAATCCTGTATCATGGTTTCCAGAAAAAAAAAAAAAAAAAATAATAATAATAATATATATATATATATATATATATATATATATATATATATATATATATATATATATATATATATATATATATATATATATATATATATATATATATATATATATATATTAGGCTGCACAACTGTTTTCAACATTGATAATAATAATACGTTTCTTGAGCAGCAAATTAGCATATTAGAATGATTTCTGAAGGATCATGTGACACTGAAGACTGGGGCAATGATGCAGAAAATTCAGCTTTGCCATCACAGGAATAAATTACATTTTAAAATATATTAAAATAGAAAACAGTTATTTTAAATTGTAAAAATATTTTGCAAAATTGCTGTTTTTACTGATCAAATAAATGCAGCATTTTTTTTATGCTCAAAAAAATAAATAAATAAAAAAAAATAAAAAAAAAATCTTACTCCTTTTTAACAGTAGTACTCTGGCATTGTTTAGCACCATGCTCTACCAGTTGGGCTACAGGAACACGACACTTGTTACTGCCTACAGCAGCATCGCTTTCTAACACACAGCTCTCCAACGCACACTTCTACACACTCATTTGCAGCAGTATCATGGGATCAGGCTTGCTCGACATTCCGCTGCCACCCTCATTGGAAATTATTTGCGAACAAGTGGGTAATTTTCCCATGCACCTCATGTACGATCTCGCCTATAGGACCACCAGTGATTAACACAAGCTAAAATGACATTTTCTAACAACACTCAAATTTAAGGTGCTCAAACCATTGATACAACTGCTGGTACAACTCATTGCAATGGCCAACCCTGATAATACTAGCATTATTTTGCAGCATTATTGTTTTAGTAATATAGTTTTATTTGTATATACTTACAGTAACACAGGTCAATAAAGTCATATGTTTGATCTGGTCAGGCGGCACAGTGGCTCGGTGGTTAGCACAGTTGTCTTACAGCAAGAAGGTCCCTGGCTGAGACAGGAGGCCTTTTTGTGTGGAGCATGTTCTCCCTGTGTTTGCGTGAGTTTACGCCAGTTGCTCTGGTTTCCTCCCACAGTCCAAAGACATGCACATTAGGTTAATTGAATTCTCTAAATTGTCACCGGACGTATGTGTGAAGATAGAAGACTTGTATATAGATTGACTGGTTCTCGCCATGAATATAGCCTTAGATGCTGTAATGGCGTTAAGAAGGAAATAAATAAGTGTTTGATCTGGTCATGTGACAGCTTCATTAAGCTGTCACATGACCAGATTCACAGCTTCATTAACAGTAGGCAGCAATTCTGCTATGGACTGAGTACTTTTACCAGCATGCTCTGCAGCAAATCAAGTAGGCCTTCATGAACTTACATAAGTTTTATAATATGTTCTCCCCGCTTTTCCTTCAATTTATTTAATCAGAAGCATCTCTTGGCATGCTAAACTTGCCTTCATTAAGTCATTAAAGGGATAGTTCACCCAAAAATTAATACTAGATCATCATTTACTCACTCTCAAGTCATTTCAAACATGTATGACTTACTTTCCTCTGCAAAACACAAAAGAAGGTATTTTGAACAATATCAAATTGTTGTTGTTGTTTTTTTTAAACTATAAAAGAAACTTAAAACTGTTAAGCTGAAAAAGAAAATAAAGGTTTATACCTTAAGAAATTAATAGCACTTTCTTTTGTATATATATAAATGACAATGAGAGGAAAACAATGACGAAAACAAACTTTACAAACGATGAAACAGCTGCAGTGTGAAGCACACTTAATGCATCCAGGCCAAAAGGTGTCAGTATAAAGTCCAAAACCAGTGAAATGAACAAAAATTGCTAAGTGCACCTCTGAAAATAATGTTTATTAATGATGTGTGTAGTATAAAATGAAGAGAAAAAAAAAGATATTGCTGAGTTGCACCTTTAAAAAATAACATGCTTTTGACCAGTAAGAGTGGGGTTTAAATCTGGCCTGCAAAAAGCCCAAAAAAGGCTAAATAGTTCAAAATACATATGAAAAAAAAAATAAGCAGTAATCCATGCACCACAATAGGTACACTGTAAGGTCCAGTTTTACTAACAGCTTGCACCAGAGCAACCCGTCTTTTGGCGTAAAAATATTACTGTCAGGATTTACTAAAGACGTGCAGTGACAAATTAGTGTTGAAAAGGCGTGGACAGTTATTTTTGCGCCTAACCTTATTGAATATGCATTTGTAGGAGTTTCCCTTTCAGCTGCAAAATTTATGGGAGGAGAGTATTCAAATGAATCACGCAACGAGATTCACTAACTTTTGCGCTCGTCAAATTATTGGTCTTTGCGCCATTATTTAGCGGCCCAAAAAAGCATGTCTTAAACTATTTTGTGTTTGAAATGGCTGCAATTATTGTTGCTATAAGGAGGCACTGCAGAGAACCGAGAGCACATGGTAGAAGGGAGAGGATTTTTTCCACATATATTAATTTATTTGGAATGCCAGAACACATTATCCGAACATATTGTTTGCCAAGCCATGTTATTTTTAATTTGCTTCAGGAAATAAAAAATTACTTGGAACCCTCAACTAGGAGTCACACAATACCAGGTCTATCAAAATTTCTTGCGACCCTTCATTTTTTTGGCCTCAGGTTCTTTTCAACGTACTGTGGCTTCTTTATTTCTTATTCTTTTATTCTTTATTTGCAACTTGGTATATTGCGTTGGTCGATATGTAATTGAGATGTTGCGTCTGCGATCTTTAATTTGTGTGTTGTTGGTAAATCACCTGCAGAAATTTCCACACCCATCTGCGCTGTTTTTGCCCTGTTTAGTAAAACTGGCCCTAAGTCTTCTAAAGTGACATAATTACTTTGCATGGTTAACCAAATCGAAATGTAAACCTTTATTTGCACTCAAAATTCACTAACAGTGAAAATAATTGTAAAAGATTCTGTAAGTTTTATCCATTAAGTGTTGTTCCATCACATTTTATCATCATAGATACATTCTAAAAAATGCTGGGTTGTTTTAACCCAATTTTGGGTCAAATATGGACTAACCCAACTTTTGGGTTAAAAATTTAATGTAAAAATTTAACCCAACAGCTTGGTTAGTCCATATTTGACCCAAAATTGGGTTAAAACAACCCAGCATTTTTTAGTGTAGCTTTGCAGGTGCAGAGTAATCACTATTGAGACTATACCTGTAGCGTTTGCGTTAACAGTCCAGATTGTTAATCATTTGGCTAACATTCTGAAGTCCAACATCAAAAACATCATAGCTGTGTGTTGTATCCGATGCTGTAGTCAAATTAAACCGGTTACATCCTCATGGCGAACTGACTAATCGTGAGCCCAAGATTATGTGTCTGTTCTCTCTGATTATAAAGCTGTTTCTTGTCCTGCTTTGTATGTTTAGACTCCTGGCTAGCGAGCTGCTGTTTCGTGGTGGCACCGTGCCCACCTTCAGCCCTGGCAAGGAGGTGGCACTAACCTGAGGGCACTTGGCATGTATGCAGCTTGGATGCAGCTGAAGCGCTGCGGTTAATACCCGCTGAAACCTCGGCACCTGCTACCCTCAAGAGGCTCTCCCACGGTGAAGTCATGAATAAAATTCATGTTGGTGTTTGGGATTAGTCAACTTCAGATTTTTCCTGACCCTTAAAACGTCTCGGACTTTAATAGACATTTGTTGACACAGTGGGATTTCTACTTGCATTTCAAGTCAAGTCAAGCTTTATTGTCATTCTGCTACATGTGTGGACATATAGTGGAACGAAATGTTGTGTCTCGCAGGACTACGGTGCTACATACTAGTTAAACATAAGATAAACATACAACAATGCAAGTATAGGAAAAACAATAGAGCTATACAACAGTTAACCATCTGACTATACATATACTATAAATAAGAGCTCTCACAGCCTGGGGAAAAAAGCTGTTGCGCAATCTGACAGAGTGAGCTTTGATACTCCGGTACCTTTTACCTGATGGCAGGAGCTGGAAGAGGTTGTGGGAGGGGTGGGTGGGGTCCTTCACGATGCTGGAGGCCTTGCTGGAGCATCGTGCAAGGAAAATGTCCAGGATGGAGGGGAGAGGGGCACCGATGATCTTTCACTGTCCGTTGTAGGGTCTTGCGGTCAGCAGCACTGCAGTTCCCATACCAGACAGTGATGCGGGTGGTCAGCACACTCTCAATGGTGCCCCTGTAGAAAGTGGTGAGGATGGGTGGAGGGAGACTTGCCCTTTTCAGCCGGCGGAAATAGTGGTGGCGCTGTTGTCCCTTCTTGTTGAGTGACGTGACGTTGGTGGTCCAGGTGATCCCCCGTTGTAGGGTCTTGCGGTCAGCAGCACTGCAGTTCCCATACCAGACAGTGATGCGGGTGGTCAGCACACTCTCAATGGTGCCCCTGTAGAAAGTGGTGAGGATGGGTGGAGGGAGACTTGCCCTTTTCAGCCGGCGGAAATAGTGGTGGCGCTGTTGTCCCTTCTTGTTGAGTGACGTGACGTTGGTGGTCCAGGTGATCCCCCGTTGTAGGGTCTTGCGGTCAGCAGCACTGCAGTTCCCATACCAGACAGTGATGCGGGTGGTCAGCACACTCTCAATGGTGCCCCTGTAGAAAGTGGTGAGGATGGGTGGAGGGAGACTTGCCCTTTTCAGCCGGCGGAAATAGTGGTGGCGCTGTTGTCCCTTCTTGTTGAGTGACGTGACGTTGGTGGTCCAGGTGATCCCCCCCCCCCCCCCCCCCCCCCCCCCCCCACACACACTTTTTCTTGCAAAAAAGTTCCAACAGGTATGTTTTCGTCATGAAATCAGGTAGTTAAATACAGATTTAAAATCATAACAAGAAATAGTTTAAAAGCTATGATACTGTTTTTGAACTCAAATCTTTGCAGAGCTATGACAAGAAACACTGGCATCAAACAATGCCTTGGAAAAAAACAACTTATCTTAAAAAATAAAGCATATACATAAACCCAAAAAGGAAATAAAACCATTATCGAATAAGTATGTGTACTATTCTGCGTCTTAAACTCCTGAAACATTGGTGTCTCATATTTTAGAGCAGGCAATGCAGTTTGGGAAAGAAATCAATTAAATCTGTATGTGGGTAAAAATAATCAGATGTAACCTGCTTTGTAATTGTTAACATTTTCATAAGTAACTGTAATTTAATTACACATTTTGTCTCAATAACTGTAACTGATTACAGTTGCATTTATTTTGCAAACACTGGTAATGTGGGTAACACTTTATTTTAAGGTGTCCATAATACAGAGTAATTACCTAGTTAAGTACTTAGTAGTAGCCGTTGTACTTACATGAAACAAAATGTACTTACCATGTAACTAAGTTATGGACCAGCCTGTACTTACAGTTTGTAATTATGTAGATGTAATAGGCACCTACTATTACACATATGTAACAGGCCGAGTCTGTTACACAGCTACTTACATAACCAAAAGATTGTTACATATGTGGTGCAAACTTTATACAATGTAATTATAAATGTAAGTACACAGACATAAGCTAAAAGTGTATCAAGATTGTACTTAAGTGTACTTCATGTGTATCTGTACTGTACACCTTATCCAGCTGCACCTTACTTTGATTTAACCCACCAGTACACAGCTTAAATACATGTAATATATTTCTAATTACATTACAATTACATAATATTACACAAACATAAGCTACTTAAAATAAAGTGTATCAAGAGTGTACTTAAGTGTACTTCGTGTGTATCTGTACTGTACACCTTATCCAGCTGCACCTTAGTTTGATTTAACCCACCAGTACACAGCTTAAATACATGTAATACATTTCTAATTACATTACAATTACATAATATTACACAAACGTAAGCTACTTAAAATAAAGTGTATCAAGATTGTACTTAAGTGTACAAGTAGCTGTGTAACAGACTCGGTCTGTTACATATGTGTAACAGTAGCTGCCTATTACATCTACATAATTAAAAAAATGTAAGTACAGGCTGTTCCATAGCTTAGTTACATGGTAAGTACATTTTGTTTCATGTAAGTACAATGGCTACTACTAAGTACTTAATTAGGTAATTACTCTGTATTATGACACCTTAAAATAAAGTGTTACGGTAATGTGTTCCTAATTAAAAATGTTTATATGTTAAAAAATCTTGATACAACAACAAGCAATTCGACAATTTTTTTTTCTACTACTATGCTCAGTTATTATGATTAATTATTCATACATTTTCATACATTATTCATACATTTGTGGTCAGTAAGATATTTGAATGTTCTTGAAAGAAGTCTCTTATGCTCACCATGGCTGCTTTTTTTTTTTTTTTTTTTTGATAAATACCATAATAATGTTGTGAAATATTATTACAATTTAAATAACTATTATCTATTTTAATATGTAATTGTCATTCTGTGATGCAAAGCTGAATTTTCCAGCATCATACTCCAGTCCGCAGTATCACATGATCCTTCAGAAATCATTCTAATATGATGATTTGATGCTTGAGATATTGACCCTAATTTTTCTTATTAATTTCTTATTATTTTCTTATTGTTTTTATTATTATTATTATTATTTTTAAGTACTAAATTTGACTTATGGGTTAGTTCTATATTTAGAATCTTCTTAGATTATATGTATATATTTATATATCATATGTGGATACCACATATTTCAAATTGGCATTAATCTCTGCATTAGCAGCTGTAACATCTCCAGTCTTCTGTTGAGGCTTTCCAATAGATGTTGGAAGATGTTAGAGCATCAGTGAGGTCAGGCGCGGATGGAATCTGACTCACTATCAACTCAACACAACTGAGAAAATGAGAAAGCATCATCTCATTTAAACACTTCCTATTGAATCAGTAAGCTGTCAGTAGTGGCAAAAAGAGCCTCAATGTGGGATGCCAGTCTGGGCAGGTTCACAAGCTCTCATCACGAACATTATTCATATCTGATGTACAGCGAATCACAGAATACTGGTGTGCAGGGGGCTTATAAAGGGGTTATACGAAGAAAACAGGCATCTGGGACTCGTCTTCCCATTTCAGACAAGTATTTATGCATGTGAACCGCTCTGAGCAATTAAACTGAGCTCTTCCTCTCCAGAGCGTCCCTGAAAACTTCCCCTGTTCCTTGTTTAATTGAGGTTGAAATATGTAAAGCAATGGAAGAAAGGAAGGACTGGGATGAAAGTAGAAACAATGCGGGCGCTAAGGCACTCTCAGCCTTGTCTGAGCTCCAGTCCCCAGAGTCTCCACTGAATCAAAGTGCTGGAAGGGAGAAACACGGGACAGCCTCGCCTGCACTGCCCCCTACTGCTCAGGAGTGGAGCTGAGCTAGAAATTTAAGTTTCAGCCTGCCATTTTCTCAGTGACTCATCATCCGCACATGCTGTCGCAATCTCCTGTTGTAATTTACCTTTGTGTTTATCATCTGCAAGATTTCATTTTCTGTCTGTCCTAGTTTTGGTCTAGTTAAAGAGCCTCAGCCGTCTTTCCTAACCTGTATGGCACAATAGGTAAATTTCACATTGAGATTTTCTCATTTTTGGGTAGCTATTCCTTTAAAGAGGCAACTTTTAATGAAGAATTAAGGAGATGCTTCACCCAAGAGTAAAAACCTCAATCTCATGTCTTTCCAAACCTGTATGACATTCTTCTTTGGAACAAAAATGAAGCATTTCTCAATTGAGAAAGGATCAAATTGATTCAAATGATGATCTAATTGTCATTTTTGGACAGCCATTTCTTTAAAGAGAAATGACTAATGAATAAATATTTGGTCTACTTAGAGATCACCAAGAATGAGATATTGAGAAAAAAGGGTCTAAAAGGATTTAAAAGATGAATAAATTTTATTCAAATAAAATATTTATTTTATTTGAATAAATATTTGATCTACTTAAAAAGATAGTTCACCCAAGAATGAAAACCTTAACCTCATGTCTTTCCAAACCTGTATGACTTTCTTCTTTGAAACAAAGTAGTTGAATTTTAAAATTGTTTCTTATTGAGAAAAAGGTTCTAAAAGGATTTAAAGGATGGCCATTTGGTCATTTTTTGGTAACTATTTTATTTAAAGAGAGAAATATAAAGAGAGAGTTTACCCAAGAATTAAAAAACCTCAAACTCAAGTCATCCCAAACTTACATGACAAAATAGGTTAATTTTAGAAGCGTTTTTTTTTGGAAGCGTAAATAAAGAATTAAATGGATATAAATTATTAAAATGGTCAGTTCTGAATAACTATTTCTTTTAAAGTGACTAGTTTTAATGAAAACATATTTGGTCTATTTAATCAGAGTTCACCTACGAATAAACTCAACCTCATGTCATTCCAAAACTGTGTGACTTTCTTTTGTGGAACAAAACAGGTGAATCATTTCTCATTGAGAATAAACGGTCAAAAGCATTTAAACAGTGACCAAATTGTCATTTTTGTGTAACTATTTCTTTAAAGAGATTCATTTTAATGAAGAAATATTTGGTATACTCAAAGAGAGCGTTCATCCAAGAAAGAAAAAACCTCAACCTTATGTCATTCCAAACCTGCCTTACTTCTATGGAACAAAATAATGGAACTTGTCACTGAGAATAAAGGATCGAATAGATTTCAATGATGACCAAATTGTCATTTGTAGTAACTATTTCTTCAGAGACTAATTGTAATGAAGAAATATCACTGTCACATATATCAATATCACAAATATCAATATCGCTGATCCTGTGAGGTGTAAAAGAACTGTGAAAGCGAGGTTGTCAGCTCTGTCGTTGCTTGCTCAAGGCTTTCAGGAATTGATTTAGCACAAAAACACAAATCCGAAGGTACTTTAAGCCTCAGTGCATAAGCAAGCGGAAGAGCATCTTTAACTCTGAAGAATAGACCGTCTCATAAAGAGGGTGAAGGTCCGAGCACTTCTGCCATTTCAATGTGCAGGAGCGAAGCTGTGAGAAACGACACTGAGAAATCAATCACAGCCAAAGTCATGGCAACTGCGAAGGATACCATTCACAGTGAGTCACTTTGACAAGCGGGTTATATAGCATAACATAACAGAGCGTCCAAAGCAGTCAGCCCAGCGGCCCAAGAGTAATGAAGCTAAATATGGGCACTTCAGGCCCACTTAAGTAAAGCCTATGATCCTTAATAACTGTGCGAGGAGAGTAAGCCGCTCTTTAATGGATCATTATTATAGTCTTTGCATGGTTCATTATTCTTAAAATGTGACCTTTAAAGGGTTAGTTTACCCAAAAATGAACATTGTTATTGTTGAGTCACCCTCATGTTGTTCCAAAGCTGTTTTCTTTCTTCTTTCTGTGGAATGCAATAAAGAGGCAGTTTTTTTGTTTTGTTTTGTTTTTTTGTTTTTTCACGCTATTAATTTTCCATACAATGTAAGCAATAAGTGACCATGAGCTGTCAAGCTCCAAACAGGATTATTATCATAACTGAAATTAAAACCACACAAAACTTTCATGATTACATGAAATAAAATAAAATAAAATTTAACTGAATAAAATAAACATTAAACACTTAAATTTATTTTATTTCAGCTAGTTGCCAAGGCAATTCTCATTTAGTTTAAGTTGAAAAACTATAATGGTATACCAGTGACACTAAGATACAGGCTCCAAAAAAGACACAAAAAGCAGTTTAAATATTATAGTATTTTGAATTAGCATTTATTTTCACATTTCCAGTTTTTATTTAAAATTTAGTTTGTGTTTTAGTAATTGTTTATGTGCTTTTGTAATTTTACTAGTTTTTGTTTTCTTAAAATGTTTACATTAAATATTTATTTCTTAAATATTTATTTAGCTTTATTTTTATTTCAGTTTTAGTTTTATAAGTGATTTAATACTTACTTATTTCAGGTCATATTCAAGCCAACATCTAATTTCCATTTAAGTTTTAATTTTTTCATAGAATATTTTATTTAATTTTTGCTTTATTTCAGTTAATGAAAATGATTTGTAATAGTTTTAATAGACAAACTTCCCTTAAAACACTGGCACAAACTTCCCTTCAGTTTAACTAGCTGGAGGGGATTCTGCATAAAAGTGCTGTTGTATTTCCTAAAAATGTATAAATTCATAAACTTTGGGCAAAATAAAAAAACTGTGGTGTGATATCTTCAAATTTTGCCTCAAGGTTTAAGATACACAGTTTAAGACTGATGAAAGTTAAAGATTTTGATCATTGATATGTGGTAAGAAAGAGTTTAAGGTTGAAATGGCTGTCGATCAGTTAGGCTACTTTTATTTCTTAATTACACGAAATGCAGATAATTCTTCCATTCGTTAGTATTTGTTGGGAAAAAAAAAACCCCTCAAATGAAGATCATCAAAAGACTTCATCTCAAATGAGCAAATCAAGCAAAAAGTGACTCTATATATCAATATATTTCCATATCATGGAACAATGTTGAGCAGTATTTTGTAACTGTTGTTCATTGTAAACAAACAGCTTGAAACTAGTTCAGAATTGAAACAGTGTGTCTCAAAACGTCTATGTTTTCTTCATTGTGTTGCTCCCTGTCAAGCTGTTTTTGAACACAAGAATTCATCCTGTTTGAATGAACGACTTCTTACATAGTTTTAAATATGTGCGTTCAGCATCATTAGCCTTAGGATAATTTCAATTTACATCACCTGAACGTGACTCGTGACTATTGTGAACGTAAAAAGGTCACTGTTGTCTCTCTGATATCAGCAGCACGTTCTGTTGAGACAGCATCTTACACGAACACCAGTAACAATCTCTTCTCGCACCGTCTTTCTTTCTGTAATAACAGTGCTGTAGGGTCGTGAATGTCCTACTTTCATTCTCACTTGTTCATTTTTTCCCTTCCTTGTGTGTTGGTGGTAAAGAGAGGCAGTGGCATGTTTAAATATAGTAGGGCACAGATGTTTGATTTTCTCTAGGGCCTGTAGGTGCTATTAACAGATTCATGCTGAGCCATGTTTAATGTGACCACTGCAAAAAGATACAGCCTGTGCAAACCGTGCCCTCATGGTTTAACCCGACATGTCAGATTCAGTCTCTGAGTGAAAGTCTGCAGCAACTGAAATTGTTCTGCTCTTGTGTGGATTTTGTGATATTCACAGCAGCAGCACTTCACTATATTAGCAATAGCGGCATTAAAACACAGAGAACACTTATTTTAAAGCTGTTATAAGTGATGATTTTTACTATGTATAAAATGTCTCTGCTAGCTGACAGATATCAGTGAAATAGGTGCCCTGAGAATCACACCTATCTTTGTGACAGTCCTGGCACTTATGAATCTGACTGCGGCCTGCACATGTCAAGTCAGAAAACTTGGAGGAGGCTTTCTGCCAACCCATGACAGGAATAGTTCACTGGAGGAAAAACAAAACTGAGAGAAAAACGGAAAAGGTACTGGTAATTTTCTGCTAGGACATTACTGTTAAGTTCACAGTGTCACGAATCCAGTCTGAGGCCTTCCGCCCGATAGCCACCAGAGGTCGCCCTTCCATCATATTGACTCTCACATTGCACAGACTGTTTCATATTACCTCAGACTACATTTTCCAGCAGCCATTTCACTAATCACACGCTCACACCTGAGACCCATCACACAGTCACACACTCTACATAAGCCATGGACTACCTCTCTGTCACTGCCGAGTATTGTATAGCGTATATCACTCTCCTAGCGATAACTACTCTATGGAGCCAACTTTAGTAATCCTAGTCTTGCCTTGCCTGTTTTCTCGTGTTCTGATTCTTGCTCGTGTTTCCTGGATTAACCCTTTGCCTTGCCGTTTGGACTCTGTTTGCTCCTGCCTGGATTATTGCTGTGAACCTGGATTATCTCTCTGCCATGCCCTGTTGGATATTGTTCGCCGATCGAAGACCCACGCTTGCCCTAGGATTACTCTTTGTCTTGCCTGTGTTGTACCTGTTTGCCATTGCATGAACCTTGCTTGTTTTGTGACCACGTCCCTGAATAAAAGCCTTGCACATGGATCCGCACATCTAACGTCTCGTCAGCTCCGTAACACACAGACACTTCTTTCAAAGTGTTCATGATATGATATATCAAAATTGCCTTGATCTTTTGATATATAAGAGGTTTTTGTACCTCCTGAATATTTCATAGCTTAAAACGTCCTCCTCATTATAAACAAAGTGTTTATTTAATCAAGCCCCAAAAACATATGCGGACAACAGGACAAATGGAAGAGTAAAAGAACATTTGTGTTAAACAGCTCATTTGTGTCTCTGTACAGACTCAAGTGTCAAAAACAAGTGGATGGCTTATTTTTAATAGAATGCTGGACCACAACAGAGGATTATTTGTTTGTTCAGAGCATTTGACTGCGGATTGTTTTGTAATTGAGGCACAGTGTAATGGAAAGTTCGCAGCCAACTGTATCGTATCTGACAGAAGCTGCATCGCAAACTGTAAGTAAAAATTTCATAATGCTCTGTATGTAAATTACAGTTTTATATAGATAATGTTTTCAGAACACTCACTCCTATACAATAGGGGAGGTGTTAATACTTTTTTAAATGCAATGACATTAGCCAATCAGCCATAACAGTACTGACAAGTCTTCAAGTACCCGCCCCTTAACTCTTTCCCCAGAATTGATGCCATTTTCTGGCATACGGTAGGAGGTGCTATTATACATCTTCTGAAAGAGTACAGAATCTCTGAGATAAAACACAGGTGGCAAAGAATCAGAAACAAGCAACCGCAAAAAATCAGAAACAAGCAACTGCCTAAAGTAACTAAATGAAATGTTGACCCAGGAAGTGGTGTAAGACTGTGCAAGCTTTGGGGGTGTTGATGGAAGCAGTCTACTCCATCGTTCTCAATCCGATCTAGAGGTAGTATTTGACAAAACATGATTTTCTCAGCTTTTTGTTCAAAATTTTGCTTTTTTAATGAAACATACTCACATTCAATTGTTCATTCAAAATAATGCATGAAGCTAGAATAAAACTTAACTTTTCAACTTTTCAAATAAAAATAATTTTGTTTGAAAAAAAGAGTATTTCTTTATTGACAGCCATCTTTTAAGTCTCTTATAAGAAGTCTCTTTTGCTCACCAAGGCTGCATATTTGATGAAAATACAGTAAGAACAGTAATATTGTGAAATATTATTACAATTTAAAATACTTTTCTATCTGAATATGGTTAAAAATGTAATTTCTTCCTGTGATGCAAAGCTATATTTTCGGCAGCCATTACTCCAGTCTTCTGTGTCATGGATGTTTGTATATGATTTATGGTACAATAAACTATAAACAAACTTTTGTGCTTATTTCATTGGTTAAATGAGCCAGTTATGTCCCAAACTCTTCTAAGACCCACACAACTGCTTTACATAACAAATGAATCATTTCAAATGAAATAAATGGGAAATTACAGCAATATATCATTTTTGCTTATGGGTATATGTTTTCTTCAAAACTGCAGCGTGTGTTAATTCGTTTGTTCTTTTGGACAAATGTAAAGCACTTAAGACAAGAACACACGTCAGCTAACTTCTGCTCAGTTTGTTGAGCTGGAGACTTTTTTGTGTTGTTTGTTCAACTGGACAAGTGGACAAGACACATGCTCTTGCTGAAGTTTTAAATACAATTCTAGAATATATAATGAACATTTTTATGTTTTCTGGACATTGTTTCACATTATTTCCAAGACTGAAAAATAAATTAAAAAAATAAATAAAAATGATATTTTACCATTTTTGGACACACTTTATCTCTTCAGTTATTACAATATGGTCAATTCTTCTTACAACTACTGATTTTGAGTAAGTAAACCTGTTAAATTTTTAATCAGTGTATCTGTTTAATTTTATACATATAAAATTTGAAATCTGATTTGAAAATCTGCTAGCAAAAATGTACTCTAAATACAACAAAAAAATCTTGTAAACTTTTGCAAATAATTACAAAGAAACATCAAGTAACACACTGAATTAAATATGAAAATTTGAAGTAGAAAAAGTTTTTTCTTCTAATTGATTGCAATAATCTTTGTTTTATTTACAACTTCAAAAAAAAAATTTTTTACAGTGTAGTGTTTGAGTAATAGTTTTTACTATTAATTTTTCATTTCAACTAATCTAATTTACAAATTTTTAATTCATTTCATTTTAATAGTAAAAATTAATGTTTACCAACATTTTTTAATGTATTTAATTAAAAGGGCTTTAATTAATGCTGTATTTCACCACAACTAATCTACTGTTTTAAAAATAATGACAAATAATAATAAAAAAATAATAAAAAATTACTAATTTAATATTAGTTATGTCACTGCACACCTGTCATCTACAAAAAGATATATTAGATAGATATATTTCAATAAGGTAAATATATTTCCGTATCATATATTATAATATAATGGTTTGATGCTTAAGAAACATTTATTAATTTCATCAATGTTCTGCTGCTTAATAAAGCAGCTTAATAACTTACATAATAAACCATGATAAAATACATTTAATTAATTTTTATGAATGTCATTTGATCAATTTCATTTTTGATCAATTTTAATCAATTTAAAACCTTGGTATGGTATTAATTAAAATTTAATATTAATTGTTGCCGTTGCACATATGGAATCTACAACAAGACAGACCTATTTCAACAAGGTAAATATATTTCCAGTTCAAAGCATAACCTCTTCCTTTCCTGGCATTTCATTTGATATTTTCGAGGTGTTATATTATTCATTTCCACCAAAGCAGGTGACTGAAAGAATCTGATCTTTTCTCATCTAGCATCTGCCATTTGCCACTATTGTTGCACAGGTGTGGTAATGTGAGCTCACATGTATGTAATAACTTTTGTTTAGAATTATACTTCCTCACATCATGACATCGATGACCCTGCCCTTCCTTGTCCTCCTCCTGTTATCCTCATCTGCCCTGATCTCTCTCTCTCTCTATTCTCCCGCCGCTCTACCGCTACTTCCTGTTGTCCTTTTCATCCCTGTGCCAGATGTGTTGGCTGCTGTTGCACCTGCAGCACGTCCTGTTTGCCTCTGCACCCCCCAGCATTACTTCCCTATTCTTCATCCCTCCTAACCTTTTTGGCCCGTCACCTGCGGCACTCTTTCATCCTGACATCTCCTCTGAATTCCACTGTCCTTCGTGCTCCCACCCCAGTGAGAGGCTGCCTCCAAAAACTGCAGTTGTTTTTCTCTCTAGGACTTGGGTTATAGGCCATATTCTCTTTTGTTGTGTCTCTCTGATCTTGTCTGTCTGTCGTTGATGTGCTTTTTCAGTCTGATGAAGTTTGCAGCAACTGTCTTTTTTCCAAAAGAGGGCATTGGGCTTTTCAAAATGCTCTGCAAAAATGACTTTTCAAAGTTGTAATTACAACGATTACTGGAGTATGTTTTAGAAGAAAATATTTTTCAGTCTTTGTCCTTAAAAAAAAATGTAATGTGTAATTTAATGTGGCATTTGATATTTCTTTGTAAGTATCTGTGAAATTTACTAGCAATTTCTGAGAGAAACCAAGTGGCATTTAAATAATATGGCAGAAATAATAATTCACAAAAATATATATTTTTTTTTTACATTTTTTTTATTCAATTCAGCGATAGAAATTTATTAAGCAAATTAAGCATAAATAATGCTGGAATTGTGTGGATTTCTTTTGGATTATTGTGAAATTTTTATCAGCTGTTTGGACTCTCATTCTGTCAGCACCCATTCACTGCAGTGAATCCATTGGTGAGCAAGTCATCAAATGCTAATTTCTCCAAATCTCTTCTGATGAAGAAACAAACTCATCTACATCTTCAATGGCCTGAGGTTGAGTACACTGTTAGCAAATTTTAATTTTTAAGTGAACTATTTCATCAAGAGCTTGTCAAAACTGTGCATTCAACATTTATCGACCACCAATCTTAAAATAGGGTGCTGCAAACATAATTCTCCAATAATAATTTACACTACAGCTTTGAAAATATACCCTGGAGTAATGAAGTACAGAAGGTATTGATTTGTGTTTAAGGATTAACTGTGATTTCTGTCCTGGCTCAACACCTGGACAGCATTGACTTCAGTCTTCTGCAGGAATATGATTTGGGAACTCACTGGAGTGCCTGACCATCTGATTACTTATGTGATGATCTGAAGACTGAGGCTGATGATCTAATTGCTATTCTCCATAAAGTCGGCATGATGAGCACATTTAATTTGCCCAGCACTGAAATTGTTACGCTGACACTTACTACCAGAATCAATATGTTGGGTATTATAACAGCATCATTTAAGTAGAAAACAAACTCATTGAGTGGAAATTGTTCTACTTTCTCTATCACAAAGCAATTTAATTCAAGTCAAGTCAAGCCACTATTATTTGTATAGCGCTTTTAACAATGCAAATTGTGTCAAAGCAGCTTTACATCAGCTTGATATAAATCTGGGTGGCTTTACATCAGCTTTACAGTATTTAGACGGGGAAATAGTATGTCGAAATAGTGTCATTCTCCTCTGGCCAGACAAAATCAGCAGTTTAAATCTAGGCTTCAGCAGAGTCAGATTGTGCAAAAGACTCATCTGGTTCCTGTGGTCTTGTCCCGATGGCCGTCTAGGAGACAGGGTCTTCACTGGGGATAAGTCTCTGGGGCTCATCTAGTTGTCCTGGTCTCCGCTGACATTCAGGGCTGTAGAGGTCATCTCTAGGTGCTGATCCACCATCTGATCTGGATACGGACTGGATCCGGGTGGCTGCAGTGACCATCTGATCTGGATACGGACTGGATCCGGGTGGCTGCAGTGACCATCTGATCTGGATACGGTCTGGATCTGGGTGGCTACGGTGACCTCGGAATAAGAAAGAAACAGACTAATATTAGCGTAGATGCCATTCTTCTACCGATGTAACAAGTACATCGGGTGTTTTGGGAAGTGTTCCCGGTTTCGGTTGACCTAATTAATGCAGCCTAACAATCCTTTAATGGATTTGAATTATAGAAATGCTATAGTGTATTATGTTTAAGCCAGGATAAAGAAATGGGTCTTTAATCTAGATTTAAACTGACAAAGTGTGTCTGCTTCCCGAACAGTGTTAGGTAGATTGTTCCAGAGTTTGGGCGCTAAATAGGGAAACGATCTTTCACCCGCAGTTGATTTTGATATTCTAGGTATTATCAAATGGCCAGAGTTTTGAGATCGCAGCGGACGTAAAGGACTATAATGTGATAAGAGGTGCCAAACCATTCAGGGCCTTATAGGTAATTAGCAAGATCTTAAAATGTATACGATGTTTAATAGGGAGCCAGTGCAGTGTTGACAGAACCGGGCTAATGTGGTCATACTTCCTGGTTCTAGTAAGAACTCTAGCTGCTGCATTTTGAACCAGCTGGAGTTTGTTTATTAAACGCACAGAGCAACCACCCAATAAAGCATTACAATAATCTAACCTCGAGGTCATGAACGCATGAATTAATGTTTCTGCATTTGACATTGAGAGCATAGGTCATAATTTAGATATATTTTTAAGATGAAAAAATGCAGTTTTACAAATACTAGAAACATGTTTTTCGAAGGAAAGATTGCAATCAAAAAGTACGCCTAGGTTCCTAACTGATGACAATGAATTTACAGAGCAGCCATCAAGTATTAGACAGTGATCTAGGTTATTACATGCAAAAGTTTTTGGTCCAATAATTAACAGTAAGAAATTGCTAGTCATCCAGTTTTTGATATCAACTATACATTCCGTTAGTTTTGCAAATTTATATGTTTCATCGGGTCACGAAGAAATATAGAGCTGAGTATCATCAGCATAACAGTGAAAGCTAACACCATGTTTCCTAATAATATCTCCCAAGGGTAACATGTAAAGTGTGAAAAATAAGGGGCCTAGTACTGAGCCTTGAGGTACTCCGTACTGCACTTGTGATCGGTATGATACCTCTTCATTTACTGCCACAAATTGATGGCGGTCAGATAAGTACGATTTGAACCATGCCAGTGCACTTCCTCTAATGCCAACATAATTTTCTACTCTATTTAAAAGAATGTTGTGGTCGACAGTGTCAAAGCGGCGCTAAGATCCAGTAGTACTAATAGAGAGATCTTATAGAGATCAGGCCTTTTGTGACTCTAATGAGAGCAGTCTCAGTACTATGATATGGTCTAAACCTGACTGGAAATTCTCACATATAGCATTTTTCTCTAAGAAGGAACATAGTTGTGAGGATACTACCTTTTCTAATATCTTTGAAATAAAAGGGAGATTCGAGATCGGTCTGTAATTAATTAATTATTTGGGGTCAAGTTGTGTTTTTTTTTTTTAATGAGAGGCTTAATAACTTCCAGTTTGAAGGTTTTTGGGACATATCCTAATGACAATGATAAGTTAATAATATTCAGAAGAGGATCTATTACTTCTGGAAGAACCTCTTTTAGGAGCTTAGATGGAACAGGGTCTAACATACAGGTTGTTGGTTTAGATGATTTAACAAGTTTATACAATTCTTTATTTCCAATAGAAGAGAATGAGTGGAATTGTTCCTCAGGGGATCTATAGCGTACTATCTGATGTGATGCTGAGGCTGACAGCTGCATGGTTACAATTTTATCTCTAATAATTTTGATCTTGGAAGTAAAGTAGTTCATAAAGTCATTACTACTGTGCTGCTGGGTAATGTCTGCACCTGCTGATGTTATATTTTTTGTTAATTTAGCCACTGTATTGAATAAATACTTGGGGTTGTGTTTGTTTTCTTCTAAAAGAGATGTAAAGTAAGCAGATCTAGCAGTTTGTAGGAGAGAGTATTTTCCCGCCAAGCAATACGAAATACCTCTAATTTTGTTTTTCTCCAGCTGCGCTCCATTTTCCGGGCTGCTCTCTTTAGGGCTCGAGTGTGCTCATTATACCATAGTGTTAGACTCTTTTCTTTAATCTTCCTTAAGAGTAAAGGAGCAACCGTATCTAAAGTGCTAGAAAAGAGAGAGTCCATAGCTTCTGTTACATCATCAAGTTGTTCTGAGCTATTGGATATGCTGAGGAACTGAGATAAGTCAGGAAGATTATCTATAAAGCAGTCTTTTGTGGTCGAGGTGATGGTTCACCATATTTGTAACAAGGAGTTGACTTTACAGCTTTAGCTATATGGAATATACACAAAACTAGATAATGATCTGAGATATCATCACTCTGCTGCAAAATTTCAACGCCACTGACATCAATTCCATGTGACAGCATTAAATCTAGAGTATGATTTCGACAATGAGTAGGTCCTGACACATGTTGTTTAACACCAATAGTTTAGAATGTCTATAAATGCTGATCCCAACACATCTTTTTCATTATCAACATGGATATTAAAATCACCAACAATTAGGACTTTATCTGCAGCCAGCACTAACTCTGATAGAAAATCAGCAAATTCTTTAATAAAGTCTGTATGGTGCCCTGGTGGCCTGTATACAGTAGCCAGTACAAACATTCATGAAATAATTCATGAAAACAATCCATTAAAATGTTTTAAGCTTTAAGATACTTGTTTCATGTTTGCAACACAATAGCAACAGCTTGAAACAGACTTAAACATAATAATATAATAATCTATTCTTTTAATTTTACCTAGTGGAACAGTGAAAATGTAATTTTACATTAAATAGAAATTCGCAAAAAATTTTTAATTTTAATACTCATACTTAACCTACTTTAAAATCAAATGTTAAATAAGCAAAAAAACAGTAATGCTAACAAATTTTTAGTATTACATACAATAACATTTCTAATTATATAATTCTATATATCATCCTAAAAAATGACATATAGCTAATATTTCTTATTCCTATTCCTCTTATTCTCAATTCTGCATTTGTTTGATCAAGAATTATTAAAATTTTAAATTAATATATTATATCTAAAATAATATCATATAAAATAATATAATATATTATATATATCATTCTAAAAAAAACAACAATTTAAAATCAATATATTACATTTAAAATTATAATATAATATATTTTAAAATGTAATTTTATTCCTGTAATGCTGCATTTTCTGCATCATTACTCCAGTCTTCAGTGTCACATGATCCTTCAGAAATCAGTCTAATACGCTGATTTGCTGCTCAAAAAACATTTCTGATTATCAATTTTGAAACATTTGAGCTGCTTAATATTTTTGTGGAAGCCTTGGCACATTTTTTATGATTCTTTGATGAATAGAAAGTTCAAAAGCATTCATCAATTTAATGCATTCTTGCTAAATAAGACTATTAATTAAAAAAAAAATTAAAATAAATAAATAAAAATATTATTGACCCAAAAATGTTTGAGTGGTTGATCAGTTAATAAATATATATATATATATATATATATATATATATATATATATATATATATAGTGATGGGAGGAGCCAACGACAGACACAGTGGGTGTGGCGTCAGGCCTCGGAGAGGCTTTTATTTAACACAAATAATAAAAATAAAGTGTCCAAAGGGAAAAATAGTGTCCAAAATAAACAGGGGATCTGGTGTCCTCGTCGTGCTGCGAGGTTCGTGAAGGAGGGGCAGTGTTCTGGAAGGAAGGGTCCAGGTAAGGGGCGGAGTCCGGCGGCCGCACGCGCTCCCCCCTTTGGTCCGGGGCGCGAAGGGCGGCGGCTTGATTCAGCTCCTCTTCGTCCTTCTTGGCCCACGGCGCTTGAGGGGAAAGAACGGCCCGGCATCCTGGCCCGTCAGCCGCGTAGCGGGTGCGGCTTCGTCCGGACCGCGGGTCCGGCAGCTCACGTCTCTGGCGGCGCGGGAATCCCTCTACGCTCCCTTCCTGGACCCACGAGGACACCAGCGTGCATGCACCGGGAAGAGACCGGTCTCTCGAGGAGAGGCGTGCTCGGCATTTAACAGCGGTGGTGATGAGGCTTCATTTCCTTCAGGTGTGCCTCATCACACGCCGCCAGACCTGGTTGTTTCAGCGCCCCTCCTCTCTCACACACCCACTCCCGTCGGGAGCCTGGTGAAGGGCGGCGATTAAGGGACGGGGTGCTGCTGATAATAAGGGGGGAGGCAGCTGACTCGTCACATCCCCCCCCCCCAAGCGACACCCCCGTCATAAGGCCGCCGCCCACGCAGGAGTGCTACCTTCCTCAACCAGGCTCCAGCGGTCGGAGTGGGAGGGGCAGGGATTCCTCTCCGGGCAACTCTCCCTCTCGCACCGCGCCAGCACTGGGACAGAGAAACCGGGTTTTAGTCGACAGCCTCAACCGACCACAGGGTTAATGACAATAGTAACAAACGTCACTTACCCCTTTGGTGGCTGGGAGGCCGTCTCCATCGTTCCTCCGTCCCAGTGCGGGTTTTCTCGAACTTTTACGAGCGAGAGGGGATGACGTCATCAGGTGTTGCCCAACTGCGCTGTCTAGGCTCCGCCTTGCCCGCATTCTCCACCACTGTGACGGGAGGAGCCAACGACAGACACAGTGGGTGTGGCGTCAGGCCTCGGAGAGGCTTTTATTTAACACAAATAATAAAAATAAAGTGTCCAAAGGGAAAAATAGTGTCCAAAATAAACAGGGGATCTGGTGTCCTCGTGGTGCTGCGAGGTTCGTGAAGGAGGGGCAGTGTTCTGGAAGGAAGGGTCCAGGTAAGGGGCGGAGTCCGGCGGCCGCACGCGCTACCCCCCTTTGGTCCGGGGCGCGAAGGGCGGCGGCTTGATTCAGCTCCTCTTCGTCCTTCTTGGCCCACGACGCTAGAGGGGAAAGAACGGCCCGGCATCCTGGCCCGTCAGCCGCGTAGCGGGTGCAGCTTCGTCCGGACCGCGGGTCCGGCAGCTCACGTCTCTGGCGGCGCGGGAATCCCTCTACGCTCCCTTCCTGGACCCACGAGGACACCAGCGTGCATGCACGGGGAAGAGACCGGTCTCTCGAGGAGAGGCGCGCTCGGCATTTAACAGCGGCGGTGATGAGGCTTCATTCCCTTCAGGTGTGCCTCATCACACGCCGCCAGACCTGGTTGTTTCAGCGCCCCTCCTCTCTCACACACCCACTCCCGTCGGGAGCCTGGTGAAGGGCGGCGATTAAGGGACGGGGTGCTGCTGATAATAAGGGAGGGGAGGGGAGGGGAGGGGAGGGGAGGGGAGGGGGGGGGGGGGGAGCTGACTCGTCACAATATATATATATATATATATATATATATATAAATAAATAAATAAATAAATAAATAAATAAATAAATAAAGGTCAGAAACCTTATTTCTACACTGTAAGAAATGTCTTATGGCAATCTAAAAATGTTTTCCATCTGGCATAGTAGTGCACATGTAACTGATTTCATTAAATCAATTATATTTATTATAACAGAATCAACCAGATTATATTCAGTTACACTAACAATCACAAGTCATTTTAAGGGTCAGATCAGGAAATGGCAGGTATGCAGTCTACATTTAGTGCAATAAAAACAAAATACATTGTTTCTGCTACTTTTCAATACGGCAAACTCATTTTTGCCCATATCACATTTATTTTTCTGTTTTCTAGCTTGTTGCAGGGAAGATGGAGGCTATATTGAACCAAATTATGCCATCTGAAGCCAATCATATCCAATACAAGGTCAACAGCTTTCATCCTGGGAGACCTTGTCGTCTCATATCAGATTTTTTTTTCCATTCTCACCCCTTTTCATTATGAAAAGGCAGCGTGAGGAATGAGCACATGCTGTTGGGGACACCCATTTGTAATGCTGCCTGTGTACAACATTGAAAATCCCCCTGAGTTGTTTGACCAAAGAAACAGTGTGATGAAATCCCATCATAGATGGTGGACTGCCTGTGTGTTATAATGATACCCTTCTGCGAACCCATCTAGGCAGGCACTCTTGATTAAATATTGACTCGCAATTCCCTTTGTGCTTCTTTTTATCTTATCATTAATTAATAATAGGTAAAAGGGAATGGTATGAACTGCAGTTTGTTTAACAACATCTTTTCACAAGATATGTTTCATTCCCAACAACGTACAACAAATTGCTACGGACCGCTATCTGTTAAAACGCTTTGCTCCAAATTGTGCAGGACAGAGCGGTTTCATTCACATTACAACAAACCTAACAGCTTCTCTGAACACAATGATCTCCTATATTGCTCAGTCACTGCAAGACAGAAGTGAAGAATCAAAGGTAACACAGCTCTTATTTTAGTCATAACCCTGCAGGTTCATTTCCACGTGGTGAGACGGGGTGTTTAAAGCCAGCGCAGGCGGGATGTGTCTATTATTCAGTGATCCAGATGGCTATTCATCCTTGGAGCGGTTTCAAGGTATGTTCACAAAAACATCAGACTAAAAATAACACCTATGTGTAAAGGCTTAAGATTCAGAGCCAGTTCGCTGGATGATAGATGTTTGTCGGACAGAAGATTGAAAGCTGAAGGACCTTAAAAAGTACTCAGAGGGGTCATTTTTCTTGACCTTTTGATAGTTTATTGGAGTATAAATACATGCTGTAATTTTCAGAACTCAATACATGATTCCCGGTAGAAAATGTATTGAAACTTGTTTAAAAACTTGTTTTTTGTGAACTCGTTCTGAACTGCAACTTTCTGAGGACAGGCAGATGAATGCATCAACATGTTTGTTAATGATATTGCGTTCAGAAACTTGGCTCAGTCAGTCACGGTGAGGTAATACTGGGAAAGCTGGATAGGTATATTAAAAACTAATGATAAGATTAAAATGTGTTGGGAAAATCAGCCAAACCTTGAGCTTTTTCTGGCTGTGTGAAGCACCTGGAGCTCTGCAGATCCTTCCAAGAGATCTTAACGTTAAAATCGAAGGGTTTGCTTTATTTTTGGCAGCATCCGGAATCATTTCAACCTCATCTTAACATTTTGAATGGCACATTTCAGCACAGATTGTTTGCAAATCTGTCACAGTGTAATGCAGAATTTTACAGGGAACTGAATTCAGAAAGCCTAATGGAACAAAGTCACTGAATACTAAATCATAACTTATTTTACTATATTAAAAAAAAAAAAAAAAACTGTACTAAGTTCTAACACTGTTCTAACACTTCAGAAATGTAAAAAAAATCTATGACCTCTTCAATCTTAAATACGTTCCATGAGCATCTCTTTAAAATTATTATTTGTATATACACATTATTTGTATACATGTCAAAATCATAAGTGAAGCCTTTTATGTGAAGTCCAGCCATGCAATGTGAAATGGCAGAGGAAAACCACAGATTATGTTTGAATCGTCCAGCCCAATCACCTGTGAATCCATATCGACAGCTTTGTGTTTTGTTACATTATACATCTTTCAAGCTATTATAACAACATAATCTGAACAGCCGATTCCCTCGTGTACATTTTTCATCATTTGTGAGGGGTCACCGTGGACCGAGCCGCTCACAAGTACATGACTCATAATTGCATGGTAATCACTAAAAGGTTACGATCCCCCAAGGTTGCATAAAGACTTCAAATAGAAAGTAGTTTGTCATACTGTAGGTGCATGCGGATGTTTTTCCACCCTGTCTTTTTGGTAATGGAACACTTCTGAAAGGAAAAACTTTCCCTAATGGAAAAATCTCTGTCAGGTATTTGTACATTTTAATACCTTGCGTCAAAAACAGCCTCCCTAGAGAGGCCGCTTGACGTTACAATACATTTTCTCATTATTCAGACTTTCTTTTCGCCTCTGCTTTTGACACCCACAGGTTATTCTTTTTGTCTGGTCAGGACTCTGTGGAGACACACTGGACTTCTTAATCATGTCACTGATGTTCCTCAAAAGATGCTGGGTAACCGAGTTATGCTTCTGCTATGAAGGACTGTCACATCAGACTGGAAAGTCTAGAAAGTTCCTCGATTTGACAGGTGTCAGTCAGGGAAAAAGACTACTGCATGAGGTTAGATGGAATGAACTGCAGCTCTGTGTCTGGTTTCATAACAATTTTCTTAAGAAAGAAGTTATGAAATGTCTAGAAATAAAATTTAAAGAATTGTTGAAAAAGTATCTTATTTGTTCTCATTAAGATGAAAATGACAGACTTGTATGGAAGAGGTTTAGGGCCAAGCAATAATTAAAACAAACAAACAAAAAACAAACAAAAAAAAAACATCTCTAGATTAAAGTCATTATAATGCGAGATTAAACTCGTTAAATTTCAAGAAAAATGTCTAAATAAATTGTTGAGATTAAACTCATTAAATTTCGAGAATAAAGTCATTATGTTTCGAGAAAAAAAGTTGAAATAAAATGCTGAGAATAAACTCATTAAATTACAAGAAAAAAGGCAATTTAATTTCGAGAAAAAAAGTTGTTAAATTTCGAGAAAAAAGTTGTTTTGAAAAAAAAAGTTGTTAAATTAAAAAAAAAAATCAAAATCAAATGTTGAGAATAAACAATTAAATTATGAGAAAAAATATTTAAATTTTCGGGAAAAAATTCTAAATAAAATGTTGAGAATAAACTCATTGAATTTCAAGAATAAAGTGGTTATGTTTAGAGAAAAAAGTCGTTAAATTTCGAGAAAAAAAAGTCAAAATAAAATGTTGAGAATAAACATGAAAATACGAGAAAAAAAGTTGTTAATTTCTGAGAAAAATTCAATATAAAATGTTGAGAATAAACTCATTAAATTACAAGAAAACGTTGTGTTTCAAGAAAAAAACTTCGAGAAAAAGGTTGAGCATAAACACAATTGTGTCATGTTCATTTCATCTCGTTGGACAACGTCAAAGAGCGTCTGCAGTGGCGTAGGTTGGAGAGTAATGCACAAGGATGTAGCATATGATGTGATTGACTAGGGTTTGCGTCCGTCTTTTGCCAAACTCGCTTTTCTTCCTTTTCTCATCACACATCACATTGGAAAAGTGGAAATCAATTGCTTAACGAGTTTATTTTAGTTGCAACTAAAGTTGGAAGTTATCAAGTTGATTATGATGATTTTTTTTCCCCAGTACATTGTTTCCAGGAATTCAAATTCTTCATGTTTTGTCTGTAGAACAATCAAAAAAGTCAAGAACATTCTTAAGAAATGTTTTTAAAAATACAAAATGGTCTTAAATTTATTCTTAAAGGTATAGTTCAACCAAAAATAAAAATTTGCTTGAAATTCACTCACTCTCAGGCAATCCAAGACATAGATGTTTGTTCATGGGAAGAGATTTGGAGAAATTTATCACTACATCACTTGCTCACCAATGGATCCTCTGCAGTGAATAGGTGCCGTCAGAATGAGAGTCCAGACAGCTGATAAAAAACATCACAATAATCCACAAGTAATGTAAATAATCCACAAACTGCATGTTTGTAAGAAACAGATCAATCATTAGGATGCAACTTCAAACCGTCACTTTTGGCTAAAATACAAGTCTGTAATCCATAATTTTCCTTCATCCAGTGAAAAAGTTATTTTGTCTGAATCAGGAGAGAAATATGCACAAATCAAGAACTGTTTACAGGCAAAAACAGTCCAAAACAGTTCAAAACAAATATGTTGGTGGATTTTAATGTATTATGAGTTTTACCTCACCAGATGTTTATTGATGGACTGGAGTGGTGTGGATTACTTGTGGAGCATTGTGATGTTTTTATCAGCTGTTTGGACTATCATTCTGACGGCACCCATTCACTGCAGAGGATCCATTGGTGAACAAGTGATGTAATGCTACATTTCTCCAAATCTGTTAAGATTAAAAACAAACTCATCTACATCTACATCGTGGTCTGAGGGTAAGTAAATGTTCATCAAATTTTCATTCTTGGGTGAACTATTCCTTTATGTTAGAAAATAAGAAGAAAATAGCAGAATTTTATGTTTGGTGTTGTTCAAGCAACTGCCGTGCAACTTCCATTGACACAATTACATCTATTAGCAATGTGCACCAGTGCATCACAGCAGGCATTCCCACTGCTTTCTTTTTCATTCGTGACACTGCACTATCCCTCTCAATACCCATTTAGTATTCTGACCCATTCTGTTATTGTCAGCTCTGCAGTCTATTAGTTAGCGCTGTCCTATGCAACTGTCACTTAGCCTGAGAAAACTTTAAGCATGCCACTGCACAAGCATCTATTTGTCTCCACCTCAAACACTTCCTGTGGAGCAGAATACAAGATGTCTCATCTTTTTCAATAGGAACAGGGGCCGTGAAAGATGAATTATTTACTTTGCTGACTTGTGCAGCGCCTAGGGAAAGAGACTACAGTCGCTGAACGTCAGGGACACAAAAACCTCCTACCTGAAGCGACTCCAGCAACACTACATCTGGAGCCATCTGAACACAGCTACCCCTTACATCTGAGCTCTGCGTATATACATTTGCCAAACGTATCGCGCCGCTCACTCTTGGGAGGTTAAAGAAAGTTCTGAGCAGCTGTTTCTGCAATGTTCGTCGGCTTTGAATACAATATAAATATTGAATCACAAGAGAAAGGTCTCATGCAGTGCTTCTATTCGAGGAACACTTTTCATTTGCTTGTTTGCTTGTTATGCGTTTCCTGAAAGTTTTTTGGCAAAAGTAAAATTAACTTTCAAATATGAAATCTAAGATAATCAGTGATCAATATATGGGCATAAATGCAGTTTTGGTTAATTTTTTAATTGTTATGTTGTTAATTGTATTCTCTTTCTAAGCACACAAGACTTAATTAACTGTAATGGACTTAAAGGACTTTTTTTGTATTCTTTATATATTATTACACTGTAAAATTGTGTAAGTAAACAAGCTGTAAAAAAAAAAAAAAATATATATATATATATATATATATATATATATATATATATATATATATTGGAGTATATGTTTTACAAGAAAATACTATTTCAGTTTTTCTACTTCAAAATTTATGTTTAATTAAACGCTTTACTTGCAGATTCTTTATGTCAAATATACTTGCAATTTCAGAGACAAAAATATATATATTTTTTTTTTTTTCAGTTTTTATTTTCATTTTATTTTTAGTAATTTTATGTGCTTTTGTCATTTTTATTAGTTTTTGTTTTTATTTCTGCTAAGTTTATTAATTTGATTCTATTAAGCTTTGTTTTTACTTCAGTTTTAGTACCTTAACTTCAATTTTCTTTAATGCAGGTAATTGCCAAGGCAATATTTCTCATTTTTATTTAAATAAATAAATAAATAAATAAATAAATAAATAAAATAGAAATAGAAAATTAGAAAATGTAATATATTTTATTTCATCTTTATTTCAATGAACTAAAAAGGATTTTTTTTTATACTTTTTGTTACAATATCAAAACTGACTGGATGTTTTTGACATAAATGAAAAGTATATAGCTATAAAGTTAATGTGGAAAACAGTTCAGATCATTTTGATAAATATGATTTGAAGTAATCATACTGAGGTCTCTAACTTGATTGCAAACTTCTGAGACATTGTTGAGATCTCTTTTGAAACTCTACAGGATTATTGTACTTTGTTTTAAGGGGAAAACCTGCAAAGCAAGATGAAGTCTCAGTTGCTCTCCATTCAATCTCAATGTTGTCTCATTTAGCATTTTTCTTTCCTATGGGAGGCATTGTTTTACATTACAGGGACTAGATCATGCTCTAAGCACAGAAGAGAAAAAAATCTGTTTAATACTTCACATTGTACCGCATAGGTTGACAGGCTACGCAACCTATGCAAAGCCTTCCTGCCGCTATAATATCGTGTGGCAGAAAGTAGTCCCATAGGATATTGCAACCAACAGCTGGCGGATTTTGGTTTATAATCTCTCCCTTGGTTTGATCTATGCTTGGTATACCAGCCATCTGCCTACGAGTTTAAAATGAACAATAAAGCAGGCAAAGATTTAGTCGTGCCAGTGACCTGAGATTTAGACGAGGATTTTGTAAACAAAATGACTTGCTATTCCTGAAGGGCGTACGGTTAAATTTTTGAAATAATTTTGTGTGGACTCCTACTTTGAATACATTTTACTGGGATTGGAAGGAATCGCTCCCTGACAAATATGACCCAATTTATGCTGACTTTGAAGTGATGCAGAGGCTGAAAGACATTCAAAGATCAAGTCAGTCTGTTGAGAAGCAATTATGTCTTCATAGCAAAGCTGCATTTACTGCATCAAATCAATGTTCCAAATCAAAAAGTGTCTTGATGTTGGCTGACATATTCTCCGTCCACTTAATTACATGCTTCTAATATTATAAGACGCTGAACGTATAATGTGTAATCTCCCTCAGGACTGCCACGCTTCCACAGAGAGCAAACCGCTAACCAATTAACTCTCCATACATCTTACATCATTGCCATATGGCAGCTCCCTTCTAGTCGGTCACTCTCGAAGTCATGTCGGGAATGACCGACTTTGGGATCTCGCTTAGAGAGACCAATCCACTTAGAGTGTAAACTAAATGAGCCAATGCACATTGGCATGCAATGATTGCATCCAGCTGCCACTGATGACAGCTCAAGCATAAATAGGCAGCAGGTGCAACGCATGCTCAGCTTTTTGCTTCGGAGCCGAGCGATCACATCGTTTTGCTCATGACTACTCTACTGAGAGAAGAAGACTGAACAAGTTCAGTGCACTCTTTGAGAGCTCTCCGTGTTGGTGGTACGGCGCTTCAGCGGTGGTGGTTTTCCCATGTCAAGTGGGTTGCACACATCAGGCTGCACTACCCCCTGTTTGTGTTGCAGGCGGCCATCTCCCCTGTGTGCTTCAGCACGCCAAAAGAGCTTTTTCCCTAAAAGAGCATTCACGGGTGTGTCTTTTGAAAGATGACGTTGCGTCTGGGAAACTCGACGTTACGTCTTTGTAAAGACGATGTGGGTCTTGCTATAGACAACGTACCACCCGTGCGTTTCTGGATGCGGTTGTTACTAGGCGCTGGGTGATAGTCACAATCGCTGCCTCATGTGTCTGGGCATAAAGCACGCTGAGGTGGCGTTCGTGGATGAGTTATCTTCCCATTGCGGGAAGATAATCATCTCAAAGCTGCGGACCAGGCTCCGTTACCTCAAAAGGGGCGGAGCTCCGTTGCCTGCCTCGATCTGGCTCTCATCCTGGCAGCAGCCAGGCGAGGACTACTACAGGCGGTAGTAAGGGTGGTCTGAGGGTTATAGTGGTGGCAAACCCTCCAGAGAACCAACCCTCGAGGAATCATTGTTCCTCTTGCGCTCCGCAACCAGTTGAGCGGCCGAGGGAACGCGCTGGACCCTCTCAAAGAGCGTACCAGAGGTATCCTTCGGCGCTCCTCCCGATGACCAGATGTCGATCGCTGCATTGGAGGGTGAGCCAGAGCTTTCTGGAGAGGACCTGCACGGGGGTGGTCATGATCCGGAAATTCTGAAAGAGATCTGAACCACAACTGACCTCGCGCTCCGAGTGACAAAGGGTCACCGTGAGTTCTCTGGGTCATGCGATGTCCACACTTGTGGTCCAGGAGCGTAACCTCTGGCTGTGTCTGGTCGACATGAGGGACCCCAACAAAGTTCGGTTCCTCAAGGTCCCTGTGTCCCAGAGCGGCCTCGTCGGCGACACAGTCGAGAATATGGCCCAGCAGTTCTTGGCTGCACAGGAGCAGACTTAGGCGATCCAACACGTCCTGCCCCAGCGGGCAGCTGCTGCCACCACCCGTCTGCCAGCTGCAGAGCCCCAGCCTGCTCGTCACCGAGGGTGGGCCACTGCGTCCGCCCCCGCTCCCACGCTGCATCTACAGCAGCCTCCATTCAAGCAGCGCTGTGGAGCTGGGCGTAGGCAGGCCGCCCCGCCCGTCCAGGCCCCCGTCAAACCTGGCGGTGAGAGGAAGAGGAAGAGGCCCCGGGACGGGCGACCCAGAGGGAGAGGGAACTGCTCTTCGGGAGATGGTGAATGCACCTCTCCCTCCACCGGAGGATGGCCGGGTGGAGAATTTTTTGTTTCCAAAAATCTTGACAAAAGAGCAGTTTTCTCTGTCTCTGGGTCCCAAGAGGGCATGGAGAGTTGTGGACGGACCAACACCGGACCACACTCATCCTCCTCTCTCGCCAGTAGGCAGCAGCGGGCGGTTCGAGAGCATCATCAAATGCCCTACTCACGCACCCTCTGCCAAACCATGGAGTTGCTAGCAAGTACGTCTTGCCTTGATCCGTCTCAAAGGATGCTTACGAGGCAAGCATGTGCTGGTCTGCACGGACAACACTGCGACCGTTGCGTACATCAACCGACAAGGTGGTCTACATTCCCGTCGCATGTCACAACTCGCCCGCCACCTCCTCCTCTGGAGTCAGAAGCATCTGAGGTCGCTTTGTGCCATTCACATTCTGGGCCTGCACAACTGGGCAGCCGACGAGCTGTCACGAGCTGCGCTCCCTGGGGAATGGAGACTTCATCCCCCGACGGTTCAGCTGATTTGGAGACGTTTCGGAGCCGCACAGGTAGACCTGTTTGCCTCTCCAGAGAACTCTCACTGCCAGCTGTTTTACTCCCTGACCGAGGGAACACTCAGCACGGACGCACTGGCACACAGCTGGCCACGGGGCCTTCGTAAGTATGCGTTTCCCCCAGTGAGCCTTCTTGCGCAGACTCTGTGCAAGATCAGGGAGGAGGAGGGGCAAGTCCTGCTCGTGGCACCATACTGGCCCACTTGGACCTGGTTCCCGGAATTGATGCTCCTCGTGACAGCCTCTCCTTGGCAGATTCCTCTGAGGAAGGATCTACTGACTCAGAGATGGGGCACTTTGTGGCACCCACATCCAGACCTCTGAAAACGTCATGTCTGGTCCCTGGATGGGACGCGGAGGTTCTAGGTGACCTACCCCAAGAGGTAGTTGACACCATCACTTCGGCGAGAGCACTGTCTACTAGACACACTTACGTCTTGAAGTGGAACCTGTTTGTCAAATGGTACTCTTCTCACCGAGAAGACCCCCGAAGATGCCTGATCAGAGTCGTGCTGTCTTTTTTGCAGCAAGGGTTGGAGTGAAGGCTGTCTCCCTCCACCCTTAAAGTCTGTGTGGCTGCAATTGCTGCCAATCACGACCCTGTGGAAGGGAAGTCGGTGGGGAAGCATGATCTGGTCATCAGGTTCCTTAGGGGGGCGAGAAGGCTAAATCCTCCACGGCCCCCCTCCATACCCTCTTGGGACCTGTCTCTAGTGCTCAGAACACTACAGCAGGGCCCATTTGAGCCTTTGCAGTCAGTTGAGTTGATGTTTCTTTCAATGAAGATTCTGCTCCTGCTTGCACTGGCCTCCATCAAGAGGGGACCTGCAAGCATTTTCAGTCGACGATTTGTGACTAGAGTTCGGGCTGGCTGACTCACGAGTAATCCTGAGGCCCCGGCCTGGCTATGTGCCCAAGGTTCCCACTACTCCCTTCAGGGATTAAGTAGTGAGCCTGCAAGTGCTGCCCTCGAAGGAGGCAGACCCAGCCCTACCTTTGCTTTCCTTTGCCGTCCGAGCATTGAGATGCTACGTAGACAGGACACAAAGCTTCAGGACCTCAGACCAGCTCTTTGTCTGTCACAGAGGCCTGAAGAAGGGGAATGCCTTCTCCAAGCAGAGCATGGCCCACTGGATAGTGGATGCCATCACCCTGGCTTATCAGGCACAGGGTGTGCCCTGCCCATTCAGGTTGAAAGCTCACTCTACTAGAAGTGTTGCATCCTCCTGGGCGCTGGCTCGTGGTGCCTCGCTGGCAGATATTTGTAGAGCTGTGGGCTGGGCGACCCCCAACACGTTCGCTAGGTTCTATAGCCTTTGTGTGGAGCAGGTATCCTCCCGTGTTCTCCCCTCAAACAGGTAGAAACACTGAGAGGCCCCGGCTTCAGGGTGGCTTGCTAAAACTGCTCCAGAGAGTCCGTCTGTAGACCCTGTCGAGCTCCTCCGTCCCCTCGGCAGCCGGACGTGGCGGAACTTCGGGTGCCAGGCCCTCATTGGATGAATCCATGAGAACCGGTAGAGGGCTGGGTTCCATATGTGTAAATTCCACGGTATAGCCTCAGAGCCCGTGTTCCCCGGCAGACTTCTGCCATTTTAAGAGAGTTACAATCACCTCTAATCTTCCATATGCACCTTTGGTAGGATCCCAAAGTCGGTCATTACCGACATGACGTCGAGAGTGACTGACTTAAAAGGAATGTCTCGGTTATTTATGTAACCCTCGTTCCTTGAAGGAGGGAACTGAGACGTCACGTCCTGATGTCACATCCCGTTGCCACGGCTGCAATACCACCGCTGAGTGGCCGGGTCACCGGCTCGGCTCCTCAGCGAAAACCTGAGTATGCGTTGCACCTGCTGCCTGTTTATGCTCGCGCTGTCATCAGCGGCAGCTGGATGCAATCATCGCATGCCAATGTGCATTGGCTCGTTTAGTTTACACTAGTGCAGTGCTTCCCAAACCTGTCCTGGAGGACCCTCTGCCCTGCACATTTTGTATGTCTCCCTAATCAAACACACCTGATTCAACTCATCAGCTCGTTAGTAGAGACTGCAAGCACTAAATTGGTTGTGTATGATTAGGGAGACATACAAAATGTGCAGGGCAGAGGGTCCTCCAGGACAGGTTTGGGAAGCACTGCACTAGTGGATTGGTCTCTGTAAGCGAGATCCCAAAGTCGGTCATTAATTGTGATCTGGACATATGCTTGACGGATTTTCATGAAAGTTTTCACCTATAGACACCCTTGAGATGGCATTATAGCCTCATCTTGGTGTGAATCATCATCACTCATTTAATAAACTTATACAGTATGAAATGTGATGATTAAAGATAATTAACCACTTGTAGTCTCAGTGCACATTAGATCAGTGAAGCACAGTTTCTAAAAGTGATATGAGGAAATTTATTAACAGAATCCAGAAGGATATTGTTTGATACAGACACATTAATGACACCAGAGGGGCAGTTTAATATTGCACATTCCCTCAACAGAAATCAAACCCAGACCAGTGATACCCAGACTGGTGCTAGTGAGGGCACCAAACCCACACCACCAGAAATGCCATGTATATATTCATCTATGAATGAGCTACACACCCCTTATTAAAAAATAAACACAGGTCATTCAAGTGATATCAGAATGTACATGCAGTCTTAATATAAATCTTCTGCATTATTTCCTCTTCTAAATTGTATTTTGTACTATCACGAATTCAGCGTGAGCAGTGGAAGCTGTTTCCATATTTAGAGGACTGCTTGATCGCTATAGAATTGGACAGAGCTTATTTTATTCGCAATGTATAAATCAGGAATGATGTCCATCTTATCTAAATAACACTGGCCTTGCACATTTCCACATGCTTTCATGAAACATACTGTACTAGTCAGTCTGGCACCTACAAATGTTTTCTCCAGTCTGGCCACTTACCAGACAAACAAACAGTCTGAGATGAAGAAAATCAGCTTACATAATGCATTTCTTCAGCGGCCTACAAAAGAGCAGCGTTGCATAAGTAAAAAAAAAAAAATAAATAAAAAATCCTGATCTGCAGTAATGCAATTGTTTGGTGACAGTAAGACATTACTCTTGTGCTCGCTTTGTGTTCCTTCGTCACATCTGCAGTCTGTCAGAATTTCCAAATTCAGGAGAGGCTAAAAGGGAACAAATGCATCCATTTAGGGGCACAACTGAAATGTGTATAATGTATTTTGAAAGTCACTCTATGAATAATTGGTAAAGCACAGGCTGGAAGAGAAACACGGCAAAGGTGATGTGAGGTAAGCTTAGAGATTTTCCCTGGCTTCCTTGAGCACTTAAGTTACTTTTCTAATAAAAATTAAAAAAGGGCAAAACATAATAATAATAATAATAATAATAACAACAATAATAATAATAATAATAATAATTAAAAGTCCACAGTTTAAGCTAACATGGCACAGTTCATAATTGACATGCTTCATTAATCAGGTCACTGTTCTCCCAATTACAAGATACCACATCTTTCAAAAAAAAAAAAAAAAAAAAAAAAAAAAAAAAAAATATATATATATATATATATATATATATATATATATATATATATATATATATATTTTTTTTTTTTTTTTTTTTTTTTTTTATTGCATATGAAATACTAAACAGGTTTTGCGAAATGCACCAAAAGACACCATTGAGATTGTATTATTTACTTATTTGTTTTTATTATTTTATTGTATCATTTATTACGTAATTATTTTATAATTACATGTTATTTTTTCTATTTATTTTTAATATTTATTATATTACATATATTATCACTACTACTAATACTACTGCTACTGTGAAATGTGATCTGGAAATATTCTTGGCAGGTTTCATGAAATTCACCAAAAGACACCCCTGAGATATTATTATAGCCTATATTGATTTTTGATATATATATATATATATATATATATATATATATATATATATATATAAATGTGATCTGGACATATTCTGGACATAGTTTTCATCAAATTCTTCAAAAGACACCCCTGAGATATTATGGTATCCTATATTGATTCATTATGGTATGAATCATTGTTTAATAAGCTTATACAAAACATAGACAAAGGCAATGTGAGGTCAGGTTTCTAGCTCACTTAAGTTGCAAGCTATTTTTCTAATAAAATGAGAAAAGTCCCCCAAAAAATTAAAAATTAAAAACTAAAAAACAATTAAAAGTGCACAGGTGCACAGTTTAACACTGCACAGTGAATTTATATTCAAGTGACATGCTTCATGAATCAGGTCAGTGTTCTTCTCCCAATTACAAGATAAGCAGTGGTAGCATGTCTTTGATAAAGGACTCTTCATTACCGGTTCCAGCGGCCTCTGTTCTGTGTTGTATTAAAAATCCAGTAGTCAGTGTTCGACCCCTGATGCTTAAAGCAGCGCAGCGGTGCTCACACGGGAATATAAATAATGAGAATCTGGGCTGAATGGAGATCCAGGTCACACCGTCTGAATTTAGGCACATCAAGGCAGTCTGTCTCAGGCAGCTCTATTTCTTACCATTCACTAAAGAGAGTGAGAGAGGAGCAGTGAAATGATGGCTCTGTCCCAAACACTGAGCTGCCAGTACACTGTAGATGCACTCAAATCAATCCCAGAATGCACTGTGACTAACTCAAAACATCTGGTAACACTTTACAATAAGGTTTCATTTGTTAACATTAGTTAAATGTAGGATAGGTGATTTCAAAAGCTGGTCTAGCCATAGCAAGCTAGCTTTGAAAGCATAAGATCCCACCCTCACAGCAAATTATTCTCCAAAGCCTTAACCTTAATATTATCAAGAACTCCACAACAATATATATATATATATATATATATATATATATATATATATATATATATATAATAACATTATGCTAAATAAATCTGCAGAAATTTATACTAAATTATTTTGTAAAAATCAGCAGGACACTAGTAAATATAGTTTAATTGTCAGTTATATTGTTTTTAATTTGTAGATTTTTTTATTATTTTATTTTATTCTTTTTACTTGTCACTTTATTATTATTAATGTTTTTAATTTCTTTTTTCCACCACAATAAAAACTCCAAAAAGGACAAAACAACTCCATAGATCATCAAAAGTGATAATACATGCATTGCATTCTAAGCTTCCTATAGATTTGTGTGAAGTATTTTTGCTATATACTGTATAATACAGTACAGCAGTTCACAGTAGAATATTTTTATGTAGGCCATATACTGTAGTAAAGAACCAAAAAAAAAAAGCTTGGGAAGAGACCCAAAATGGGTGCCCTAATTATGTCATACATTCAAAATTTATATGCTAGATTTTGTTCTTGCTGTTTCCTTAAAAAAAAAATTTAATTAATTAATATATAGGTACAGCTTAATATAAGTTACTTAACAAAAAGTTAATTCTGAAATAGGCCCAGGTCATTTCATTCCAGTGATTAGATATGAAATACCACAGCATACAGAGCACATTAAAATACAGATACAATGTCCTCTCAACAGTTGGGCTGCATCATCATCAATTTTGCGGTTTCCTTTTTTTATTTATACATCAAAGGTAACGGAGACCCGGGAAAGAAATATACAGCCCACAAAGACAACAAGTAAGGCATGAGAAAATAATACTGAAAAGAATGGACAAACAGCGACGGAGCAAATTAAAACATAAATAGGCGGCTCAGTTGACTTTGGCTGCATTATGCATGTGCATTATGAAGAGATGCAAGCTAAAGTACAGCAGTGAAAATCATGCGCTTTCAGAAAAAACAAAAATGTCACTGGGCAGAAGTGTTCTGCTGACTAGCCAGCCCAGTGACAAACGGTACTAATACTTTAGTAATACTAATACCTTTTCAAATGGTACTAATACTTTTAAAGTACTAATATGTACCTTTAAGGTACTAATATGTAACATTTAGGGGTAAATAAGGTACAAAGGCGTACTTTTAGGGTTGCAAAATCGATTAATCCCGTCCAAAATAAAAGGATTTTTTAAATATATACATATATGTGTGGATATTTATAATGGGTGTAATGGTTCAACTTACTCACGGTTTCGGTGCGATTCGGTATGTGCTATTTTAGGGGGAAAAAACTATACTGTCAAATAAAAATAAAGAAAATAAGAACAAATAATCTAACTACAAGCAACAGCACAAATAAATGCAATAGAGCAAAGATACAAATAAAATAAACAGTGCTTTCCAGAGTTTTTAGGTAGGTCTAACATTAGTTTTTAGGTACAGAAATTCAATAAAGTAATCAAATGTAAAATAACATTGCATATTTGACCGTATAAATTAAAGATTGATCTTTATTAAAGTTACAAAAGCTTTTCAATCAAGAGCAGTGAGTGATTTCGCATTGAACAAAGAGTGACTAGGTTGTCCAATTTTTTTTTTTTTTTTTAATTTAAATCGCTGTTGTTGTATTGGGAAGCCAGAATGCGTATCCATCAACAGAAACATACATTTGCCATACTCCATCTGTTTTACGTGTTGTTATTTATAACAAACCATATTACAGATGTCTTCAGTTTTAAGTTGAACTGTGGTGCAAGTACGTGCCGAACCGTGTGCGGAGAATGAACCCCTAGCATTTATATACAGTACACACACATACTGTATATTATTTAAACACATACTTTTATTTTGGACGCGATCGTGATTAATCGATTTTACAGCCATACTTAGGATAGTGTCCCAGTGGCAAATTTGAACCTTTTTTCTGAGGGGACATTTACGCAACCCCATTTTCAGCTAAAAATGGAAACTTTTGCGTTTTGGACGTTCATTTACTCGACAATGGTGTTTTGGAGGCCTGAAAATGCAAACTTTTGAAAAGTGGTTTCAAACTGCAAGTTTTTGAAAATGATGACACTATCATCTCGGTGTAAATGATAAAAATATGAATTCTTTGCATGTGTATTATGCGTTCAGTCAATAGGAATGCATATGTGTGCAGACGTGTAGTTCTTCACAAAATGGCATCGCCAACTACTGGCCTGGCATGAATAATACCGCAGTTTTAGTCGGTTTCATGGATCCATGTGAACAAAGATAATTTTGACAATATTGTCTTCCGTATGCGAAACTTTTCAAAAATGCAAAGGAGAGCATTGTTGTCATGTAAATATAGCCTAAGAGTGTAAAAGAAACAACTTGAGTGTAAACGCTCACAAGACACAAATTGAAATAGGTAGCAGCTATTTTTAGCTATAGAGGCTATTTATACTGTGGAAATAGCAATAGATGCTATTTACATTAAGTGAAAATTGCATATTTTCTTAGTGATAGATGCTATTTACACTAAGTGCGAATAGCAATAGATTCTATTTACACTAAGTGAAAATAGCAGTATTTTCTTAGTGGTATGCCATTTACACAAAGTGCAAATGGCTATACTGTAGATTATATTTACACTATGTTAAAATAGCAGGATTTTCTGATATTTATACTACTTATTTCAAATGGCAATTATCTGCACCTCAGTATTGTAGTACATTATAAAACAGTATGCAATAATAACATATTGAGTGTAAATAATAATTTTAATTCAAATTATTAAATTGATGCCACCTTATTGGGACAATAAAGACCATCCTACACCAACCCTAACCATACCCGATACTTTATTTTCAACTTTTGATTATTTCCTTCACTTTCTATTGAAAATAAATGCCTTTCCGATGTGATCTGAGATTTGAAAAGGGATAAAAAATTTGGCTATTTGTACAGTACTTAGTGTAAATAGACACTCCGATAAAAAATTTGGCACTAACTCAACTAACTTTTTATGAATGATTTGAAAATTAGCTTGAACATTACTGAAAGTATATCAGGCTTCTTTCTAATTAAGCCCTTACATTTCCAGTCCAGCTCCTGACTTATGAAAGCAGCAGGTGGCCGTGAACACAAGTGCTACAATGAAAACTCCTGCCAACTTGTAATTACGCACATCTGCATGGAAGACCGATTGTTTCCTAAACCCAGATACAGAGTGACATATGAGACGATGATGGTCTGGTCTCACACCACTGGACCTTCTGCTGCTGACTGACAACCACACTGTTTTAATACCTCGGATTTATGCTTTCTGTGCTCCAAATGTATCTACTGTACCAACCTCTTGTGAAATCATCTTTGATGATGTGTCTATACTCAAATCAGCTGATGCTGTACAGTTCTCATCTCGTTTCAGCCTATTGATAATTAAGCAACCATAATTTACTTGTTCTGGTCTGTACAGTGGCAATTAATATCTGTAATGAGTTGGTGATTAGAATTGGCCTCTCTAATTAACCTGATCGTCTGGAGGGGATTATCTCCATATGCAATAACCAGCATACGAGTCCTATAGCACTGATTAGGAGCTGGATCTAGGCACTGAGATATGAAGAATTAGAATAAGAAGTTCCCTTAATGAAGCACGAAGAAACAGACTCGTTTTCTCAATTAACAAAATACCCCAAAGCCAAAAGAATAGAATCAATTTACACGTTGCCAATTTCAAAAAAAAAAAATAAAAAATTGTTGCCACCTAAAAGCTGTCAGAATATTCTTAAAGATGCAGAAAATGCATGTTAGATGTGCAGTCTTGTTCCTCATAAAATGTGTTTGACAGTAAAGTGTTAAACTATTTATGTCATTATTATGCTGTCTGACATAGTATTATAATAAAGTCGAAAGGAAAATGTGTATTTAAAAAGCATTCACAGTGATATTTTTTTGTATTATTTTTTTAAAGAAAAAGCAATGATAATTATGTATTTGTTATTTAAATACAACAATAAAGAGATTCAAATCATTCTTTGGCTAGTTTGGTTAGTTTGGCATATATATATAATTAAAATAATGCAAATAATAATAATAATAATAGGTTAAGTTATGTGCAACTGATGTCGAATGTTTGATGATTTTGAAATCATTCAAGTTAGTTTGGCATATATATATATATATATATATATATATATATATATATATATATATATATATATATAATAATAATAATAATTGGTTAAGTTATGTGCAACTGATGTTCATTAGCAACAGGCAGCGTTCCCATTCATCTCAATGGCAATGCATGAATGCCCTCTGAGAAGTAGCTGCCTACCAGGAAATAACATTTTAAATCAGTTGTCAATGTGTGTTTGCAGCCTGTACTGAGTGTGATTTAATAAAAAGGCCACATACCGCAAAATAATGCCAAGAATCATCGCTTGGGAGCTGCACGCTAACATACAACATACATCGTTTTTTGGGGTCGACAGCTTATAAAAATGTAGTTCTGGGTTTTTTTTAGCTGTTTTACTGTACATCTTGTCACATAGCAGCTTTTAGACATTGTTCTGTTTTTTGTTATAAGTCAGAAATGACAAGGAGGCAGCTTCCCGCAATACAAAGTCATTGGAGAGCGTTGGATTGTCCAACTGCAATTCATCGACTGGCCGCTAGAGGCTGGCTCCAAAAGGGAGTCAGTCCCATAGACTCCTCATGTTAAAATGCTCAACTTTACAGCAGAAAAAAAACATGTTTACAGCCTGGTACAAAAAGTGGTTTTGGTCTATATAACTAATTTTGCCCTTCATGACAACTGTGAGAGGGGTGAATTTGTTTAAAAGTCATCCGTTTAAATTATATTAAGCCTTAAAATTCTGCATATTTAAGGGTCGTGGCCATTTGAGTGACAGGTGGATTGCCACTGCTGTCACCACCGTCGAGCTAAGTGGGCATGGTTTCAGCAACCAACTCCCGCCTCTTTGCCCATTTTCGATAATCTGGGAGTGATGCATGGTGACGCGCTGCCAAGATGGTGACGGCCGACTCCGCCCACTTTGAGCTTCAAAAACGCTCTTCATAAAACTACGGGTGACGTCACGGACACTACGTCCATGTTTTTATACAGTCTATGGTCTCTAAGCAAACACCGCATGAGCGTCACTAACGGGAGCAGAAACTGTCCGGCTTGACGTCTCCGTTCTCAACTCCACCCCCGACTGCAAGCGGCTACTCTCGTTGACCGCCGTCTGTAGCCGTGCTTCAAGTCGAATGCACCTAATGTGACCAGTGTGGTCCGAATCACAAACAAATGACTCTTATTTGTTTTAGTGAATCAAAAACAGCTTGACCAGTGTGATCTGAATCACAAACAAATGACTGGTTCGTTTTAGTGATTCAAAAACATATCCCTGCTGAAAAAACAATAGAATCCCTCACAGAATTTGTAATGGTTTTACTGGTCATTGTTACAAATCCTGTGCCTGCCTTTCCGTTCATTCACCACCAGAGGTCATAGCAGCATCACGGAGCCATTCCGAGTTTCCTGAGTCAAAGTCTAGTTTATCCTGTTTATTGCCTGAGTCATTTGTGTCTTGATCCTAGCCTGTGTATCTCGTTTCTGTCTGATCTCTACCTGCCCTGAAGTTTATAGTCTGCCTTGGATCTCTCTTTCGTCTTGTCGTTTGGACTCTGTTTGCCCCTGTTTGTACTATTGCTCATGTACCTAGATTATCTTCCTTTGTTTTGCCCCCTGGATCATGTTCGCCGCCGATCGACCCCGTCTGTTCACTGGACTTCTATTGTGTCTAGCCCGTGCCATACCCGTTTGCTGTTGTTCGACCCTGCCTGTGTTTCGACCATGTTTATGAATAAAAGTTTGCACATGGATCCGCTCGCCTCACGCCTCTGTCACTCCGTAACAGTTATAATGGGAATTGTATTTTTTTTTCCATCAGGGATGTAACAACTGCGGGCGGATTCATGTACAAATGACTCTGTCCTAACTACATGTGCCGCGACGCAATGAAAAGTATATTTTCTATTTTAATCAGAGGTTTTGTCCTAACTAGCCATGATGGTGACACATGGAATTTCTATTTTAGAAACGGTTTCTTTCACGTGTCCTAACTACACGCAACGTGACAAGATTCCAGCAACAAACAGTTTAGCTGTCCACCCCAGATGCAACACGACAACGCAATGCGACAGAATCAATCAAATATCACGGCCATTCAAAAGTACGTGTGGACGGGCTCTATCTGGAAGTGCACTGCACTCGCAACAAAATGGATAAGTTTATAATCTTATTCATAAATATTAAACCTTTTTATCATTATCAAAATGTACATACTGAGTGACTGATACCATCTTTGTTATAGAATACACTTGTTGGTTCGCATGAAAGGTTTGGTATTTATGAATTAGATTATAAATTTTTCCATTTCGTTGCGAGTACAGTGTGCTTCCATAGAGAGCCCGCCCACACACTTCTGATTGGCTGTGATATTTGATTGATTCTGTCGCATCGCGTTGTCGCGTCGTGTCTGGTGTGGACAGCCAAATTGTTTGTCGCTGGAATCTTGCTGCGTCGCGTGTAGTTAGGACACGGTGTTACGAATCGGTTCTATTTAGTGAATCTAAACATATCGCAATACCAGCTTAGTTTAATTCTCAAAAGACTGACTTTATGAGTGACCTTTTTGATGTCATCAGCTGTCAGGTGATGTGACCCTCAAAGACAGGGTATTGAATTAAAGTACTAATATATGATAAAGTATGATAAGATAAGTAGACTATTCAGGGCTAAACAACTTTGCTTTATTTGGAAAGCGGACGCGAGCAGCACGACGCAACAAAAGACAGCAGAACCCAATAATCATTTATGTCTCATTTAGTAGATGTGTTTATCCAAAGTGACAAGTAGGACAGCATTTAAAACACACTGGATGCTGCGCTACGTGATGAGGTTCTTAACGAGTTCTATTGTCTTTCGTCGTGTCACATGATTACATTGCTCGCATCCAGTGTTTACGCGACATTACAGTAGTGTAGGATCAGAACGAGTCAGACAAAGTTAAGATTCGATCCGAACATTGAAACATGAGGAGCCGAAATTCCAGAGAGGATCCCAAGGCTGCAACAGGATGTTCGTCATAAATCAGATTCCTAGCTCCAGCCCTCTGAAGAAAGCAAACCAACAAGCCTCTTTCACAGAACAGCTTGCAACATTAATACAAAAAGAACACTTATTGATAAGTCCAATGAAGGAAGGAAACTGTCAAACTTGGGGCAAGTAATCAGAACTGATGATCAAAGATATGGCTGTCACTTGTAAATCTGTGATCGAAATCACGAGCTAGAGACTTCATTGGGTGGGTCACCCCAGCTCTCCACATAGAAGACAAAGACTGAGACTGAAATTCCTTAGGAGACCTTTTAACCTCTCTAGTCTTCACAGAACATGTCCTTATGTTCACAGAACGGTACAGAAACTGCCTTTTCACATATAGATGCACCAAAATCATCTTAAAAGGACTTATGAGACTTATCGTGTTTATGCATAACCCCGTATCATGTATGTAACCCACACAATTAACTATCATGTTTTAATCACATATTATGTATGTATTTTAATAACTAGGGAATAGTTAAAGAGTTCATATCCTTGTTTGGTATGTATGAGTTTGAAAAATCATGCTTTAAATGTTTCTTCCAATCAATTCTTTGTCAAATGTACCATAGTCTTGTTAGAGAAATCATGTCCAAAATTGTACTCTGTAAGAGCGGGAAAATTCAGATCATGTGACTCATACAGGATTTATGATGGGGAAGAAACAGAGCAACACCCCTAGGCTAAGATCATTTTCTAATTGGTCAAGACGTCCAGATAGGATGGTCTAGAAGCCGAGTTTAAATACTCAGGACACCATCAAACTCTCTCTTAGCTCTCTTCCTCTTAGCTCTTAGCTCGCTTCCTCTGCTTCTCTTCTTCTATTTTGCCACCGCGTTTTGACGCTGCTCTTTGAGCGTGCTCTGGCCTACATGCCAGCTGCTACCACAATGAGAAGAAAAACCACCTAGTCTCGTTACATTCTTTTTTTCTTTTACTTTAATTTCTTGTCTTTCCATGAGAGTTTTGTTAAGTTTGCCGCAAAGTCCAGCTTCGACTGCACCCGCCTCAAACTTCAACCAGACCAACTCAGCATCAAGAGCCAACGCCCAAGACTTTAATACGAAAGACCACTGAACTCAGCCAATCAGCAACCTCGGGAAACCCCTTTCTCCAAAGACAACAAGGACACAAGGGAATTCCTTAAGGCAACACAAGCAAGTACAACCTCCAGACTTTTGCTGAGTCGGTGCAGTTTAATATAAATTTTAGCCTCATTGAGAAATTCAATGCGAGGGTCAAATGATTGATGGTTCAGGTCTATAGGCAATTGTACATATTGCGGTAAACTTGGGATTTCACATTTTCATTCTGTAAACTCATCCTTTCCTCACTTTCTCTCTTTCTGCAATATGTGAATGTGTGAATGCGTGTGTTCATGTGTTAGATTAGATTAGTTTACATGTCTTAGGTTTATATAAATAAAGTCTTATTTATATTGAAATGAGAAGTATCTTGTGTTTTGTGCTTACAAGTTAATGTCTTAATCTGCCGATCTTGTTACTGTGCTTATTAATAGTGTGTTCACTATATTTTGGATTGTAATATCCAGTGCAGAGTTGATGTTATACGGCTCGTTCAGTGACTCGCTGCCGATACAGTGACCAGCCGTGAAACAGTGACTCTGTTCAAATTCCCTATAAAATCATAAATGATTTCCTTTGAGCTAAATTGACTTGTTTCCCTTATATATTACTTATTTACAATTTTTACAGTAGGTTATATCATAACATGGAAATTTGATCGCGTGATTTGTGTCACGACATAACACATACTTACAGTGTGTGTTTGAAAAAAGGTCTTAATCGGACGAGCCCAGACCGCCAAAGAACGAAGAAGTGAATGCATGAAAGAAATCGCGAGAGCAACAGGAGATTTGAAGCTCATGGCAGACGCGCCAAAGAAATGATTCGCCTTCTGATTGGCTGAATGTTAGTTCACTCAAATCTAAGTAACAAATCAGAGAACACGGGCGAAAATATTGGCGGTGGGTCAAAATAAGTGCAGGGTACATGTCCCCCACATCCCCATACAACTCTGCACTCTCAGGTACAAAAGCTGCCATTATTGAAGCAGTAGTAGCCTAATATGTACAGGTATTAATATGCACATTTTAGGGGTAAATAAGGTGCAGAGGTGTACCTTTTAAAGGGTACTGCACCAAATACAGATTTTATTTTATTTATTTTTTGTTCTGAGAGCTATAACTGTGGTAGATGAATCCTTTGCACACTTGATCACTTCTGAATGAAACATGCTTCATCACTTAATCATGTATTAAAGTGCAGAGAGGGCTCATCCCAGGGCTTTAAAAAAAATAGCAAAAGAAGATAATGACTTTCCATGTACCAGAAATCCTTTTCTTGGGATAATAATAATAATAATAATAATAATAATAATAATAATAATAATAATAATAATATCCTAATCCTTGGACACAGTTTGCTTTATCTCACTAGTAGTGATTGGCAGATGCTGTAATATTCAGAATCCCCGCTGCTTTTTATTATTATTAGCTATTATTATTTGTTGTACTTTTTTCCCCCTGGAGCTTTTAGTAGTCTGCAGGGAACATTCGTCCAGGTTTCTTTGTTAGACTGTGTGAGAGTCCATAATGATCTCCCACAGGACTAAACCGCTGCCTATTCCTTTACAACATGCTTTTGAGATTTCATTTACTTAATTGATTTTCATTTTTCTCTTGTTTTATTCAGTGGGAATAAAATACGACTCTGGTAGATGGGTTTTCATTCACATTCATTCGAATCATTTGAATAATCTGACCCACTGACACTGGAAAACCACAACATGTGGGTATTTATTGAAAGCATCCGTTCTCAATCGCAATGCACGTGAACTGTTTCACTGAGATGTTTTTATTGCGTTCTCAATGGGGACAGACCTTGACTGCATGGTTTTGCATAAATGGAACACTTCGGTCAAGGGCTTTTTTTATAAACTTCCGCGAAAGGCCAGCAACAACGAGGCCTGAGGAAAACATCACAAGAATGCATTTTTATTTACAGTTTACAACAGGACCACAACACCACATCGAGGGGAGGAAAGGCAAGGCATGCTGCCTCAGATATGGAGAATTTTTCTCTTCAGAAAACGAGGTCACCTTGTGAACCTCTGGGCAATGCTGGTTGGAAAATTACTTACGAAAATAAAATTGTGGACATATGTCAGAACTCTCTGGCCTTGAGATAAAAAAAATCAATAGATGCTGTGTCATTGTTAGTGTAGATAGTTCCAGGCAATGCATTGTATGGAGGGATTTCTCTCTTGCCGTCATATGCTTCCTTTCCTCTTCTGAGCAAATCGGCAAAACTTCAGCAAATAGGAGATATTTCGTGGACACTGTGCATATTGTGCAAATTGTTGTATAATGTTTATTCTTCCACATTGCATTTTTGCATTGTATAAAATGTTTTAAAAGTATCATTCACTCTTACTCAGCTTTATGTCCTTTCAAAACTGTATGTAAATTGTACTGTACACTGTTAAAAATGTTCCTGTTAAAAAACAGTAAAGAACTGGCAGCTTGGTTGCCAGCAAGTTACTGTAAAATTAACAGTATCTTACTGTTGGGTAAAATTACAGTTGGCTACTGTTTATTAAAAAACAGTAAAGAACTGGCAGCACGGTTGCCAGCAAATTACTGTAAAATTAACTGTGTCTTACTGTTGGTGAAATTTACAGTTGGCTACTGTTTTTGCAAATACAGCACAATACTTTTTTTTTTTTTTTTTTTTGCTCTTCTTCACAGCTAAACTAACAATGTGTAAACTACAATACAAATATACTATACTATTGTGTACGCTATTGAGTAATGGCCTGCTAGTAAAAAGGACAACATTTTCCTCTTGGTTTTTAATATATATTTGTACCCTTTGAAATAGTGACTTGAAATGTAACACAAGTAAAGAAGCTTTAAAGTGTTGTTTCAAAACATGTCTCTGCTTTATTAAAATAATAATAATAATAATAATAATAATAACATTAAAGAAAATAATAATGAAATTTAAGGGGAAGAAGTGGTCATAACAGAAATAAACTCAAAATATTCCCCAAATCAGATTCTGACTTACAGAACATTGGTACAAAATGAAAACAAACTGTAAAATAAAGCCCAAAGCTTATTACAGTTATGACAATAAATGTACATTTCAGCTGTATAAATGATAAATAAATTGCTTTAACAACTCTTTAACAATTCATTCTAATAGGTCATGCAGGCTGTCCAAAAAATGAACTCTGGACACAAAGATTAAGTGAAAACCTTAGAGAACACCTGAGTAAATGTTTTTGAGTGAATAGAAATGAATACATGAAAAAAAATAGAGATCAAGAGATTGTGTGTGTGTGTGTGTGTGTGTGTGTGTGTGTGTGCGTGCATGCGTGCATGCGTGCGTGCGTGCTTGCGTGCGTGCGTGCGTGCGTGTGTGGTCTGTGGTGTGTAATACTTGTATAAAGTCCCACTCAAAATCCATCGATTTTTTTAAGCAGACTGGAGACACGAGAGTTCACGTTTTCTTTTTCTGGGTGACCTTCCTCTTCTGCTTTGATATGACTCCTCCAGCCTTGGTCCCCTTTTCCAGATTTATCCTGATGAACCACCTGAAAAACAAATGTGTGTGTTTAGAATTAGTGTGGAGGGAAAAAAAAGATGGTAACACTTTATTTTAGGGTCTCTTAACAAGTTGCTTATTAGCATGCATATTACTAGAAAATTTGCCATTTATTAGTTCTAATTAAGCACATATTAATGCCTTATTCTGCATGACCTTATTCTGCATCCCTAATCCTACCCAATACCTAAACATAACAACTACCTTACTAACTATTAATAAGCAGCAAATTAGGAATTTATTGAGGGAAAAGTCGTAGTTTATAGTGAATAAGTGTTCCCTATTTTAAAGTGTTACCAAAAAGATTACTCACGGATAACATATAAATATTAAAAGTATATAAAAGTCTATTCTTGTATCAAGAAAACTTCGCTTTACTTTGTCAGGAAAAGAAAGCTTTCTTAACAAGCTCCAACACTCAGATCTTTTGGGCTGAATGATGTGTTTCAGTGTAGATTAAAGATATCTTTGTTACATGTTCTCTGTGCTCTGTCTGGACTTTTATGTTGAAGTGTTTCCTGTGCCTTGTTTGTAGTCTGTTTGTAGTCCGTTTGCGTATTGGTTCCCTGTGATTAGGTTCCCCAGGTGTTTCCCATTTACCACGCCCCCTTGTTATCTTGTTAGCTTGTTCTCTTGTGTATAAATAGCCCTTGCGTTTCACTTGTGCTTGGTCAGTTGTTGAACGTTATTATGCCGTTGTCTGCCCGTGTTTTGGTTCTCTGTTTCCCAGTGTTTCCTGTTCTTTGTTCACTTAGTCTTTTTATTAAACCACCTGCACTTAGATCCACGACTCAGCCTGTTTCCTTCAGCCTCCGCATATAACAGAACAACTGACCCACAGCTATGGATCTAGCAGGTATGCGGCTCCTTCTCCTGCGCCAGGGCGAGCGTTCCCTCGAGGACCACACCCGTGAGTTTTTGGACTTGGTGTACCATATACAATTTCCAGACAGTTCGCTCATGACATTTTTTCGCACTGGACTTAATGAACCACTCAAATCGTGACTTTCCCATGCTGGTCCTCAAGGGACATTTTGTGAGTATGTGGAGCTAGCCCTTCAACTCGGTGGATCCCCTCTAACTGTTGGGGAAGCAGAGGAGGATCCGCCGCCTAAATGTTTTTTGGGGGGAAGCGATATGGCCGAAGCGCCGTTGGCCATGGAGCTTGGCCCACCACAGGATGCGCCGGTGACCTGTACCAGCTAGGCCACTGTACCCGTCTCACGGCGGAGAGGATTGGCGTCCAGTGTGGTGGATCCGCTGCTGATAACTGCACGAGCAGCCGGCATCTTGAGGCCTACCCTGGCCGCTACGCACTCATGCCCACCGGCCGCTACGCTCTCAAGCCCGCCGGCCGCTGCGCTTTCAGGTTCGATGGCCGCAGCGCCATCTGTCTCAGAGGTAGACGTTTTGTTTTCTATGCTCCCTGTGATGGCTATGGCCATTTTGTGTGTTTGGGCTGTGCACACCTCGCCAGTTTCTCCCGAGACAGTGGCGGTTTCCTCCTCCAAGCTCTCGGCATTCCTTGTGGCCACTGTTACGAATTTGGAATCTGTTTCTGAACTCTCTGTTTTCCATAAGGCCACTGATACGGCCGTGAATGCCGTTTCTGATCTTTTTGTGTCTATTGAATCCCCCAATATGACTGTTGATGCTGTTTCTGAACTCTCTGTGTCCCCTGATGCCACTGTTATGGCCGCGAACACAGTTTCTGAACTTTTGGTGTCCATTGAATCTCCCATTATGACTGCTGACACTGTTTCTGAACTCTCTGTCTGCCATGTCTCGGCCAAGAAGGCTGTCTATGAACTCTCTGCCTGTTCAGCCACGGCCAAGGAGGCCACCGGTGAGCCCTCTGACTGGGCCGTTATGGCCAAAAAGGCTGTTGTTAACCGTTCGGTGATCCCTGCTCCTGTTCCACCTGATTCCTCTTGGTGGTCACCTGCTCCACCGTGGGGATTTCTGCTCCCATCTGCTCTGCTGTGCTGGTCATCTGCTCCACCCTGGTGCTCGTCAGCACTGCCTGCTCCAACCTGGTGGTCTTCTGCTCCGCCCTGGCGTCCGGCTCTGCTTGCTCCGCCCTGGCCTTAGGCTCTGCCAGCTCTGCCCTGGCCTCTGGCCCTGCCGGCTCCGCCCTGGCCCTCAGCTCTGCCTGCTCTGCCCTGGTCATGCGCTCCACCTCCGTCTCCACGCCCTTCTCCACTCCATGGGCCTGGCCCACCATCCCTCTCCCTGTTCCGCCTCCGCTCCACCACCCTCCTGGACTTTTTTTGAGTATGATCTGTCTTGTGTTTTTGGAGCATCTGGAATTCGCTCCTTAGGTGGGGGGCTATGTTACATGTGCTCTGTCTGGACTTTTATGTTGAAGTGTTTCCTGGGCCTTGTTTGTAGTCTGTTTGCGTATTGGTTCCCTGTGATTAGGTTCCCCAGGTGTTTCCCATTTACTACGCCCCCTTGTTATCTTGCTAGCTTGTTCTCTTGTGTATAAATAGCCCTTGCATTTCACTTGTGCTTGGTCAGTTGTTGAACGTTATTATGCCGTTGTCTGCCCGTGTTTTGGTTCTCTGTTTCCTGTTCTTTGTTCACTTAGTCTTTTTATTAAACCACCTGCATTTAGATCCACGACTCAGCCTGTTTCCTTCAGCCTCCGCATATAACAATCTCTTTGTTTAAGCACTGACATAACACATCTTATACCCTACTATTTCATCCATGTCTGATAGAACTGTAACATATGCACATGATCATCATTTTAATGCTAAAGAAGGATGGGTCCTAGATGAATCTGCTTCCTTTCAAGGTTTCCACCAACACCTCACCACCGATGGACATTTTATTTCCTTGACATATTCACCTACAGCTCCCTGGGGCTCAAATATTTGATAGGAAATTTCTCTATTTGATGCTAGATTCCCTGTTTATTAGGGCCAAATGTTTTCAATGAAACATACATTTTCTTTAAAAATATATGTATTGTAAAAAGTGATATGCAAATAAAATGTGAAGTGAATTGAATGTATGCATTCAAGTATCTAACCTTTGAATAAATTTCAATGTGCATGCGTCTTCAGCTTGGTATTGAAGATTGAAATTGTTGTAAGTAGAAAAAACAGCTGCAAACCCAGACAGAAAAGCCAGCTGGATGTCCTCACAAATGATGTGCTCCCCAAGGCTGATCATCCAGTGCTGGATTCTTCTTCCTGGTGTTTCACCTGAACCTTTAAAAAGAAAAACACATTTCAGCATTGACATAACATTAATTTGACATTGCCAGATTGCAAATGAATGCAAGGAAAACTAAAATAATTTTAAACAGTCACAGAGTTCTGCACTTCTAACATAAGAAAAGCATTTCAACATGGACTGGTGTGGACAGACTTTTAAGTCAAAATGTGTATACTGTAAATTGTGTATTGTAAAATTTATTTCACCCCCAAAATAAAACCCTCTCATCAATTACTCTGTCAACTCTTAATTTCATTTATATTCAGAAAACAAAGAAAGCCCATCCACTGAAAGTCCACACAAGTGCATGGTAAATAAAAACTCAATTTCAAACATGCTAGCTTTACACATGAAAACATTGGTCCTCATACTAAGCTTTCGTGTTTACATTTTTAAGTGCTCCAAGCATACGATTTCCGATTCAGAAATCCAGCTAATAAGTATTCTATCACTTAACTACAAAATCAACTTGGATTGATGCAAAAACATAACCAACATAAAAACAACAAAACAAGCACAACAGTAAAAATCCCCTTAGAATAAACATGTCATACTAGAACATGCTTACCCAAATTTGCAATCACAATGACACCGAAATTTTGAGTTTGTTCATTTGTTTTTTTCAAACGGTGGAGGTTTAGCGAATTCTGCAAACTGATAGCCTATTAGCATATTAGCTTATTAGCGAACAACACCAGTCATTTCAGCCCTTTACAGAGACATCAATGTGATTTCAATGCAACAGTGTTTGAAAAATTAACTTTGCATAAGAATTATCTCATGACGAATGAAACTCACCCTGTAATTGGTAATAATATAATCCGAGTCAGAAATCCAGTTGCACTCGATGATGTCTTATTTGGTGCATTTATCACTGAAAAGAGCAAATAAAAGAGTGTCACTTCCGATATCCACTATACAGATTAGTTGCAGTAGCAAATGTAATGTATTTTGTCTATGAAATCACGCAAAGCAAAGGGGAACTTACCTGTTAACAAGACGGATGAAAGTCCCAGCGTGCTCACTGTAGTTTACAAAAATATTGGATAGTAATGTTTTATTTCCTTCGAGTAATAAATACAGTAAAATGCCGTTATATTGTGTCTACGTAATTTCACAAAAACAAAAAAAAAAACAGTAATGTACTGCTTTTGAACATAACAGGATTAAACTGTTGAAATTCTGCCGTAAATTAACAGTAGTTTTTAACAGTGTAGGTAAAACAGTGTATTTGAATATTTCCTATGCCTATACAGTACAACAAACTATTTTTTCCTCACAAAATGTTTCTCATATGCAGGATGTCTCTGCATTTGTGAATTAAGTTGCTGAAGCAATACTAGAGGCATCATTAGAAAACAACTACTATTGCCTAAAAGCATAGGGGAGGCAAAGGAGACAGAAGGAGGTTTTGCACAAGAAAGTTACAAAAGATAGACCTTTGGCTGCATTTAGCGTTTGCACAGACTCATTAATCTTAAAGGCATCATATAAAAAGTTTGGAATTAATATTTTAATGTTTTTGTCTCTTATGCTCACAAAGGCTGCATTTATGATTAAATTGCAGTAAAAACAGCAATATTGTGAAGAATTTGTACAATTAAAAGAACTGTTTTATATTCAAATACATTACAAATACACAACAAAATTTAAAACAACTATTTTATATATGTATATATTATAAAATGTAATTTATTCCTGTGTTGCAAAGCTGAATTTTCAGCATCACTACTCTCTAAGTCTTCAGTGTCACATGATCCTTCAGAAATCATTCTAATATGCTGATTTGCTGCTCAAAAAAAGAGAAAGAAAGAAAGAAAGAAAGAAAGACAAACTTTTTAATGTTATATTTTTCCACCAGAAAGGAAGTTTTGAGTTATGCAAAAGTTACAGAAATGTTCATTCCTTGGGATAAGACCCCATTAGGTTCTGATCTATTAATATCTGTATTGCAAGCTTTCACAGAACACCACATGAACCCAAACAACAGCAAGAACATATGGAGACGGACTGACTTGCGCTGTTAAATGTCATCTCCCACGGGATGTGGGAGCCAGTATTAGAGCCAGACAGGTTCAGGAGAAACAAAGAGAAGGAGAAAGAGACCATCTTACCTTCTGCAGGGCTTCATTACCATGCATCTAAACTTTGTAAGCCCTATATACACATGCAGCCATTCTCTCAGCTTCACATTTACAATTTGTTTAAATAAAAATAAAAACTGTAAAGTTGAACAAATAAAATTCTGTTGAATTTTATTTATAAAATAAAACATTATATTGACATATTGATCCAAATGATAATGAAAAAAAAGATAAAAATAAGTAAATAAATGCATTTATTTTTACTATATAACATCTAATTAAATATTTTATTCAATATTTATCTAATAAATACCTACTAAAAATAATTTTATTTCATCTTTTTCCTTAAATGTTGAGAAAAATATTTCTACTTTAACTTATGGTGCCATTGTATAGCTTATAGAGATACTATATTTCTTAATTCTTAGAACGTATATATGGATATCTATTGCTCTAGAGACTTTGTCCTCTTGAAGACAAAGGTCCATGTGCACCAGAGGGATTCATAGCCAGTGCTCAGGGCTGTTATATGCTGGTGTAATACATAAGCCTTTGACTATGAAAAATGGTGTGCATGAAAGATTTGATAATATAGAAAAACCTGTGTCAAAAGACACTTAAAGTGCATTCCATCTATAATCATAAAAAAGTGCGAGGTTAAAATATGTCTACAGGCTGGAAAGTGATATATAGCCTTCTGAAATCATAAGATAAGCTTTGTATGAAGAAACGCAATGAAATTTAAGGCGCTATTGGCTGAAAAACATTAGTTCCCAAATGTTAGATACTAATGTTGCATGTCATATATTTGTCTTCAAGAGGACAAACTCTTCAAAGCAATAGATATCCATGTATAAAGTCTAAGAATTATTAATGAACTATCTGTATAGCTTACAATGGCACCATGAATTAAAATAGAAATAGTTTCTCAACATTAAATTAAGATTTTTTTTAAAATAAACATCTAATAAATGTCTAATAAAAAAAATTTGTAAAAAAATGTCTTCCATCTACTGTATATATTTATCATTCAGAGCAATATGTTAATAAATGCCTGACAAAGGTATTTATTTATTACAGTGCTTTTTTTTCTGATGTTAAAATGCATTTATTCACTAAATATTATTTCTGCATCTTTAGGAGGACAGGTTAATAGCTGTATGTGTTTATATACAGTTGAGGTCCCACAGATTCTTTAGTTTTTCAGCATTTTTGTGTATTTGAACCCTTCCAACAATGACTGTATGATTTTGAGATCCATCTTTTCACACTGAGGACAACTGAGGGACTCATATGCAACTATTACAGAAGGTTTAAACACTCACTGATGCTCCAGAAGGAAAAGCGACGCATTAAGAGCCAGGGGATGAAAACTTTTTGAATTTGAAGATCAGGGTAAATTGAACTTATTTTGTCTTCTGGGAAACATGTAAGTATCTTCTGTAGCCTCTGAAGGGCAGTACTAAATGGAAGGGAAAAAAAAGATATTTAGGTAAAATAAGAAAAATGTACACAAAGTTTTCACCCCCTGGCTCTTATACACTTTTTATGTATATAAACTTATTTATATATAAACACTTTTATGGTGTTTTGAAGCTTGTTAGATGCTTTCAATATAGGGTAAAATAGCAGAGTGAACATTCCTTAAAACATCTTTCGTTTTCCATAGTAGAAAGAAAGTCCTATACATCTGCAATGACATGAGGGTTCCGTTAAATTCAATCACAGGTCAAATTTTGAGGCATTAATGTAAATTGTTTTTTGGTTATATAAACCACACTTATCAAAAACAGATCTAATCTGTTGGCTTTGAGTTTCATTTTTCCAAAACAGGAATAAATTCACCCATATAAAACCACCTTGACAGAACTGCATATCTGAAAAGATTCAAATTTCACACATGGAATGGTTTATTCGCACCATTGGTAGCAATGTCAAATGTGGGGGCATATCAAGAGAGCGTCTGAAATTCAAATTATCAGCTGCTGATCTGATCCACATGATATCTGCATGTCCTGGAGGGCTTGAGTGGGGAACAAATCGTTCGCTGCCATATTGAGGTTCCTGTCTGTCTGTGTCTTTGTTTGTATTCCCCTGTTTAAGACTCCTCCAAGGCTTGAACTGGTGATTGAAAGCCCTTCAGCATGCTAACGGGAAGCCGCGTTGAAGTACTGTAGATTTATTTTAAAAATACCATGGGTCCTATTACAGAGTAAACCTTAAACCTCATCAAATCCCAATTTGAAAGAAAATTCAGTATTTTAATTGTAACCGGCAGCTGTAATAATAATCACAGATGTCAGAATCATGCCAATATTCATATGATTTTAATCCCTTAAAAACTGGTTACTCACTTCTGTTGTCAGTTCTCTACTTTAAAAAAAAAACAAAACAAAAAAAAAAACAAAGTTGATTAGTTTAAATACTTCAGCGTCCTCAACACTGTTGTTTAACTCAAACTGACAACAAAAAAAGATTTATGTATTTGAATTGCATATATAATTGCTATCCATTTAGGGTTACAAACTAATAAACTAATAAGACAAGCAGCACATTGAAGCACGTTGAGCATCTCAACTTTGTCTTCAAATATAAAAAGCAAGTTACAACCACATATCTGACCAGTTATTGTTGTTGTTTACATTAACAATATATAATTTCATTTCAAATGTATATGAAACAAAGTGTAGAGCTGTGATGTTTAAATATTAATTCCTCTTCCACAGCAGCAAAACAGCATGAGTTCAGTGCAAAATGAGACAGGAGGGCATCCATTGCAGGATTTCTCGAGTTATGAAATTGCTTCATGAATTGAATTTATCGCCTGAATTTACTGAATTGAAATGACACAACCTTGTCACTCCATTCATCATCTCTTTTTCTCACGTTCTATATTTTTTTTTCCTTTCTTACCCGCTCTTATACTGCTATTTCTGTTTGTCTTGCCACTTAAAATGCAGGATTTTGCATATACTAATACATAAGAATAAGCCCAAGAGTGCCAGAATAATGCATTTATTTTACACAGATATTTCCACCCCTTTTTGGTACAGGTGTTTGCTCAAGAGGTGGAATTGCAAAAATCCACGCTACTGCATCAGCTCAATGTTAGCAAAAACATGTTTCATCTCTGGAAACTGCTGTAAATATTGCAGTGTTCTGTACTGCATTTAAGCAAAGGCTAATAAAACTAAATTAAATAAATAAATAAAAATGATTAACTAAAAATTTAATGGCATTTATTTGTCCATTAAAAAGTTCAAAAAGAGCACAGTAAAATCAGCATATCAGTTCTTTAACCACGTTTGGTCTAACAGGCAAGTCACAAAAAGATCCAATCTTGCAACATTTTATATTTAAAAATACAATATAAAACCGCTTTAACAGATACTTTCTGAACCTGCAATCACAATATTTATTCTTTGTAAGACTAATTATGTAAAACTTTAAATAACTGTTGTTATATGCAACAATAGTTCAGTGATGTTGTTCAAAATTTTGTGGTCGGTAAGACTTTATTTTATTTTATTTTATTTTATTTTTTTATTATTATTATTATCTCTTATGCTTACCAAGGCTGCATTTATTTGATCGAAAATACAGTAAAAATAAATAAATATTATTACAATTTAAAATGACTGTTTTCTATATGAATATATTTTAAAATATAATGTATTGATTCAAAACTGAATTTTTCATGATCCTTCAGAAATCATTCTAATATGCTGATTTGTTGCTCAAGAAACATTTCTTATTATTATCAATGTTGAAAATAGTTGTGCTGCTTCATATTTTTGTGGAAACCGTGATACATTTTTGCAGGATTCTTTAATGAATAGAAAGTTCAAAAGAATAGCATTTGTTTTAAATCTAAATCTACTGAAACAATGTAAAAGTCATTACTGTCACTTTCAATGAATTGAATGAGTCCTTGCTGAACAAAAGCATTCACTTCTTTCGAAGAAAAAAACTCCAAAATACTGTAGTTTTGATGGACGTCTTATTGGTTATTTGTATCCAAATGATTTTATGAAATGAATGAAGTGCAATGTTTTGGTTCAATGCCTCTGATACAGTTATCGGTCCATGTACACATAACAAACTCTTGTGTGCAATTGTCTGTTGTGCAAATTATCAAGAGTGGTTTTCCATGTTTATTTTGCTTTGTATAATATTACATGAATAATGTAAAAGAGTGATGCAGAAGAGCTCTAAAGCTATGATATTAAATTATGCATGATAATATTCAGAGCTGCAAGAGACAGACATGTATTTGGCTAACGTATGGTCTAAAATGCGTTTAATAATGACAGTAATCACGGATAAACCTCACAGCAAACAACACTTGTATCGTGACAGTGGAGAGAGAGCACAATAGTGCAGCCCTGTGATTTCAGGTTCAGCAGTCAATATGATATATTGATTGCTCTGCCTTTCTAATGCGATTGCACTTTTATTGCTTTTCATACAGGAAAATTATTCCCCTTCAGAAAGGCAAATGAAAAATCTTGACGCCGAAGATGAAAAGACTCGCGCTGTCCTACTGAGTTTGCAGAGTGAGATATGGCCAAATGAGAAGAGAGTGATCGTATTGACTGTCCTGGCGCTAATATAAACTCGCCCTATAATAAAACTTGAATTGAGCCCGACTTCTCAACACTTTACCAGTCTCAACGCACCTCAGCTTCACGGGATTATGACTGTAGATAGAAGTATCAGAAAGAACCTGAGATAAAGTAGGAAAAGAAAGTTTTACGGACAGTTAACTTAAAAGAGCTGATTTTACCTGCAGTGCTTTAACTGCAAACAACATAAATTGAAATTCAACAAGCTTTTCGGATGGAAACAGAACCTCAAAAGTAGACTGATTTGGAGCACTTTATATAGGCAGTGACTCATCATACAAATTGCATTCCTCACACAAAGTGCAATAAACCTTAGTCAGGGTACCGCCATATTTAATTTTTGACAGGAATAAAAACGAGACGGAGAGAGAGAAGTAAAGTGCATTCAATGATTTTTTTCTGTTGTTTAACAACAAACTGATTGTTCAGCTGAGGAAATAATAAGTATTCCAAGGAGAAAAAAAAAAAAAGGAAAAAAAAAACTTTCAGTAGACAGAAACTGCACAAAAAGTTGTGAAAATTACATGATCTAGGATCTTTATACAGTGTGTGTCATTGTAAATTCTGTAATTCTGTCCCTCACAGCCTAGTTTTCGTCCGTATTAAATTCAATATGACATCTAACCTGACTGGTCTATAGAGTGATACCTTAAAAAAAATAAAAAAATAAAAAAAAACTTAAAAATGCACAGCCTACACAAATATCACATAAAATAATCACAATTTTTACAGATAATTTATGGTATTAAATAAATTTTATTGCATGGCTCATGGCCGCCATCAATATCAACGCTGTATAATGATGCTCATCTGAGTATTTGAAGCCGGCATTTCTCTCAAGTCTCTCATATCACTCTCTTTCATTTCATTCAAACACAACTGCTATTACCTTGCATCTGTATTTACTGTAAAATGACACTGGAATGTTAATAGTAGGCCTAAGGGAATATTGTTGAAGTGTTTGTCATGTTGCTAGAATGATTGTATTGTACACTGTAAAGTATTATATTATAAGATTTAAAAAAAAGAAGTACGGTTTTACAGCGGTTTCATGGTTTCTTTGCAAATCAATACTTCATGTCCTTGTCATTATTTGTGTAATAAGTGATACAACTGTACATTATCTCTTAAATGTGTGTCTTGTTTGAACTATGGTCTGTTTCTGCCATGGGATAAAAAAAATGTAATTGTGACTTTAAATCTCTTTTCTCGGCATGGAGTTGGATTCGGTCAGCCAGACAGCACGCCTCACCCAGGAACGTGCTCAGTCGGTGCTGAACTGCCTCAAGACTTTATCAGGCAGGACAACGGTCCAACTGAAATTTTTTCAGAGGCTCCTGGGGCATATGGCGGCAGCTGCGGCAGTAGTTCCACTTGGTCTGCTCCATATGAGACCGCTTCAGCACTGGCTCCATGGCCGAGTCCCGAGGTGGGCATGGCAACGCGGTACTCACCGGGTTCAGATTACACCGGCCTGCTGCAGAACCTTCAGCCCATGAACAGATCCCTCGGTCCTTTGGGCAGGAGTGCCCCTGGAGCAGGTATCCAGGCATGCTGTGGTATTCACGGATGCCTCTGCCACCGGCTGGTGAGCCAAGTACAACAGGCACGCAGTGTCAGGGGTATGGACGGGTCCCCAACTGTGTCGACATATCAATTGCTTCGAGTTGCTGGCAGTACGCCTTGCCCTGAGCCGCCTCAGAGGATGCCTTTGGGGCAGGGACGTTCTGGTCCACACAGACAACACTGTGACTGTTGCGTATATCAACCGGCAGGGCGGTTTACGCTCCTGTCACATGCCGCAACTCCCCCGTCACCTCCTCCTCTGGAGTCAGAAGCATCTGAGGTCCCTTCGTGCCATCCACATTCCAGGAGTGTTCAATCGGGCAGCCAACGAGTTTCGAGCAGCACTTCCAGGGAGTAGAGACTCCATCCCGAGGCGGTTCAGCTGATTTGGAGGCGGTTCAGAGTTGCTCAGGTAGACCTGTTTGCATCTCCAGAAACCACCCACTGCCAGTGGTTCTACTCCCTAGCCGAGTCAATGCTCGGCACGGATGCACTGGCACACAGCTGGCCCCGGGGCCTGCGCAAATATACATTTCCCCCAGTGAGCCTACTAGCACAGACACTGTGCAAGATCAGGGAGGACGAGGAGCAGGTCCTGTTAGTGGCTCCATATGGGCCCAACAGGACCTGGTTCCCAGAACTCTTGCTCCTCGCAACAGCCCCTCCCTGGCCGATTCCTCTGAAGAAGGATCTGCTTTCTCAGAGACGGGGCACCCGCATCCGGACCTGTAGAAACTCCACGTGTGGTCCCTGGATGGGACTCTGAGGTTCTAGGTGACCTGCCCCAGGAGGTAGCGCTCACTATCGCTTTAGCACGAGCACCGTCCACTAGACGGGCCTATGCTCTGCAGTGGAACCTGTTCGTTGAATGGTGTTTCTCTCACCATGAGGACCCCCAAAGATGTTCGATCAGAGCCGTGCTTTCCTTCCTGCAGCAAGGGTTGGAGCGTAGGCTGTCCCCTTCCACCCTTAAGGTTTACATTGCTGCTATTTCCACCCACCATGACCCCGTAGAGGGGATGTCAGTGAGGAAGCATGATCTGGTCGTCAGATTCCTTAGGGGAGCCAGGAGGTTAAATCCTCTTAGGCCTCCCTCCCTACTCTCTTGGGATTTGGCATTGGTGCTAAGAGCCCTTCAAACTGCCCCCTTCGAGCCTTTGCAGTCAGTCGAGCTGAAGTTTCTTTCTATGAAAACCCTACTCCTGACTGCATTGGCCTCGATCAAGAGGGTGGGGGACCTGCAAGCATTTTCGGTCGACGAATCGTGCTTTGAGTTCGGGCCGGCTGACTCCAGTGCAACACTGAGACCCCGGCCCAGCTACGTGCCCAAGGTTCCTACCACTCCCTTCAGGGACCAGGTGGTGAACCTGCAAGCGCTGCCCCTGGAGGAGCCAGACCCAGCCCTAGCTTTGCTCTGTCCTGTACACACACTGCGACAGTACGTGGATAGAACTCAGAGCTTTAGGATCTCAGAACAGCTCTTTGTCTGTTACGGAGGACAGTAGAAGGGGAAGGCTGTCTCCAAGCAGAGGATGGCCCACTGGACAGTGGATTCCATCACCTTGGCCTATGAAGCACAAGCTGTGCCCTGCCCGCTCAGGCTGCATGCTCACTCCACTAGGGGTGTCGCATCATCCTGGGCGCTGGCTCGTGGTGCCTCACTAGCAGACATTTGTAGAGCTGCGGGCTGGGCGACTCCTAACACGTTCGTTAGGTTCTATAGCCTGCGTGTCGAACTGGTTTCCTCCTGTGTTCTCACCTCAAACGGGTAGTGGCACTGAGAGGCCCGGTTCAGAGTCGGCTTGCGGCGTCCTTAACGCCTAAATTCTCCAGAGAGTTCCCTAACCCTGTCGAGTCCTCCAGCACTCCGGCGGCCAGACGTGGTGGACGTCTGGCGCCAGGTCTTTCAGGCAATGAATTCTTGAAACCTGGTGTGAGGCTAGTGCCCATATGAGTGACCCTGTTGGGATCCCATATGTGTATTCCACGGTACACTTACCAGGGCTGTGTTTCCCTGGCAGACCACATTCTGCCATCTCTAAATGATGCAGCCTGAGCCTTCTCAGAGACTTCCGTGTGCAATAGTGCCCTACGGGGTTACTTCACATGAGTAAATATCACTTAACCCCCTTTGGGAGGAGGTGACTCCACAGTGTGCCTCTTCCAGGTGGAAGGGCATACTTTCCCAATGTTATCCAAGTCCTACTGTTGGGTTGCTCGAGGAACTGCAGTAGTTGACCTTCTCTGTGTAGAGCCCGGTCCTATTGTCTGCCTTATAGGAAGGTCCAAGGGGCCTACACAGGGCACTGGAGGGGGCAGCTTCTGTGGCGCTTTGGTAGGGATCCCAATTCGTCGGTCACCAACGTGACTCGGAGTGACTGACTGAAAGGGAACGTCTCGGTTACATATGTAACCCTCGTTCCCTGAAGGAGGGAATGGAGACATCAAGTCCCATCGCCACAGTCGCTGTATCACAGCTGAGATGCCAGGTCACTGGTTTGGCTCCTCAGTGAAAACATGAATTAATACGGTGCACCTGCTGCCTCTTATACCCGCACTGCGGGGTGTGGCAGCCGGATGCGAAATACTGCATGCCAATGTCCATTAACTCGTTTAGTTACATTCGAAGTGGATTGGTCTCTCTGGCGAGATCCCAATTCGTCGGTCACCAACGTGACGTCTCCGTTCCCTCCTTCAGGGAACGAGGGTTACATACGTAACCGAGACGTTCTCCAGAAATGACAGCTTGTTTTCACTAGTTTATAGTACAATGCCAATGTCAAAGACATTTATTATGAGCATTTGAACATTTTTTAAAATTTATAAAAGACATTAGGCTACTTCATTTCAGATTGCATGGCATTTAACCTCGTCACATGCTGCAATGTCAAGAACGTCACAAATCACAGTAGGAGCTGCTGATCAAAATCAGTGTGTGAACTGGGGCGAAACAAGCGGGATGCTTAATAGTAATGCAGTGTTATGTATTTTTATTTATTTATTTATTTATTTTTATTAAAACTTCATTTCAGCTGAGGGAGGCACATTGGGAAAATCTCTATATCAGGGGTCGTATGAATAAAAACATTTGATTCAAATAATTGTCATAAACAAATAAAACAGAAACAAACCCGGCTAAGGGAAATAATTCTCCATAAAAAGCTCTCAAACCAACACTTCCCAAATGGAATTAGGTGATCTAATAATGTGGTTAGTTAGCTTAGTTTTTAATTTAGTTTATATGCTGTCTAAAGCAGTAACACTGATTCTTGCTGATGTTATAATATGAAGAACTTCAATGTTTAAAACAAGTGGGTGGTTGTAAGGCCTCCATTAGCCACTACACCAACTATCAAGTCATTTTATTCATTACGAAACACCCCTGTTTTTAGAGTAACAAAGGTTTCAACCTAAAAAAAAAAGAAAAGTACTATCACAAGATTGTCTTATAGATACCTATAGAAATGTTCGACTTCTTTCAGCAGCTCCATTGTGACTCACACCAATGTCCATTTGACACACTTCAGGAACTTCCATAAGAAAACCGTGGGGAATCTGAGGACATCGGAGAACAATGCATATGAAAGAGATAAAATAAGTGCTTTTGAAATGGAATATAAGCATTTTCATTCCTATTGATAAATTGTTGTTTCCCAAGTGCTTCACTGTGATCTAATACAGCACAATTCACACAGATCACAGAGAGGTCGGCACTCGCAATAAAAGCCCAAGGATCTTCCTTTGCAATGCCTTTAGCTTTGCATACATTTCTTTTATTCTTTTTCAGTGTTATTTGTATTATTATTTTGTTATTGTTATTTTGTAATATTGTGAATTAGCTTTTATTTAATCTTTTTAGATTTCATTTTAATTTTAGTTTGAGATTGTTATTTTTATTAGTTTTCAGGGGGGTTTTATATTTCAATTTAGCTTTATTTTTATTTTTATTTTAGTTTTAGTAAATTATAGAACTTAAACTTGAGCTTATTTTATTTTACTTCTTATTTCTCATGTTTATTTAAGTTTTTATGTAAAAAAAAAAGACAAACCAAAATTTATTCAGACACCTTCAACATTTCTCACATTATCACAGTTTATTCGCTATAGTTTAAAAATGGTAATGAAATATGACAAGAACTGAAGAGTTAAACTGTGTAAGAATAAATTCATCTTGATAAACACAAATGAATTACAGTTGTAATGGAAATTTTAAATCTTGTTCTATTTTGCATGATTGCATTAATCTCATTTAATTACATATTACATAACATATATTCTTTTTCCTTTACATATATCTGTTGAGTTCAAATAATAAAAGCTAGGCCACAGGGGCACTGAGTTCTTCTATGTAACATGTGCATTAACAGGCAGTATCATGCACTCTGGGGATGTACTATGGGGTGATGTGTGCTGAGTAATATGATTGGTGCAAAGTTTTATTTGTCCTTCAATGTATCCTTTTGAATGATATGAAGTCTGAGCTGTGAGCCTGCCTGTTATCTGTTTGCTCACAGACTCAAGCTGTGTGTAAATCAGATCATTCTCTGCAGAGAATTAAAGCAAGACAAAGAAAAAACTCTGTTTGGGTTTTCACTTTCAGTCTTCACAATTATTTTATTACTTTGATTAATAAGAAATTCCACGACACAGTCAAACCTAAATTTATTCAGGCACCTTCAAAATTTCTCACATTATCACAGTTTATTTGCTATAGTTTAGAAAATTGTAATAAAATATGACGAGATCTCAAGAGTTAAACTCTCAGAACAAATTAATCTTGATAATGTCAGATAACTTTGATAGAAAGGTATGTAACAAAACATGGTCAGGTCAAAGTGTCAAATAAAATCTTTGGTCCCAAATTTTTATCAGTTTTACTGGTGGTCTACTGTATGAAGAATTTTTTGGGTATAATATGTCACAGTTTACTTTATTTTGCTATCCTCACTTACATAAATGAACTATAGTGTCCTGCACCCACTAGTAAAAACAATATAAAAAATTATGTCTGGTATCTGAATATATTTTTGGTTTGATTGTATATAGAATAATAATAATAATTATAATAATAATAATAATAATAATAATAATAATAATATTTTTTTTAATTAACGAAAACATTTTTAACAGATTTAGTTCAAATTAACAACACTTTTTTCATGAGAGGTGAAATATTAACACAGAACACATAAATTATTAAGTAAATCCTCTGTAACTTTAATGCATGTTCATTCTGTAGCTCTTTGAATTGTCTGAAGAAGCTAAATGTGTCCACTCAACTAGAAAATACTAGAGTGAACAAAATGTTGAGTCAGCTGGGAAAATGTTGGAATCCAAAGGGGAACTGTTAAAAGTATTCTAATAGAAAAAGCACACATTTTGTGTGTGTGTGTGTGTGTGTGTGTGTGTGTGTGTGTGTGTGTGTGTGTGTGTGTGTGTGTGTGTGTCTAGCAATACCAAAGTGCAATTTGGAGAATCGCTCAGGCCAAGCATATGGAGGCTGATCCTAACATGGCTTGTGGAGTCCTTTGCTGCAGGAGAAGGTGCAGGTTGGCAGCGTCCCGTATGTGAATCCCTGTGATGTACAGCTACACAGAAGAGTTCATCAAAAGGTGAAGTTCTTTAGTTGAGACATCTGGCATTTCTCATAAAGAATCGAAATGTTCACCCTGGTGTTCTGGCCAATGGTTCTTGTTGGCCTTCCTCCACCAACTTAATCACATCGTTTGTCTAGTCCTAGACGTGTGTTCCTATGATATGCAGAGAAATCTGGGTGTCTAGACTGTGCAGTTGCAATTTTTCATCGATTCATCATTGGAATGATGAATATGCTCTGTTAAAATCACAGTATATTCTCATGATTTACACTGTCTACACCAGCCGACCATCACTCTTATTCACACCTTCTTAAAAACACCATCAGTTGATTGTGTGTTCCTATTATGCAAAGTTCCCACTAGTCCTTAATGCAAGTTACAGCTAATCGATTGTAAACTATAAAATGAGTTGTTGCTTAATATGATTTATGAGCTACTATTAAGCAGCCTTCAGATTTCTCAGAAGAAAGTTTTAAATATTTAAATTCTTAATTTTTAAGAAAACTGAAAGCTTTGTCACAACAAACAAAAATGTTTAAATTGGTATAAAATCAAAACTTTCTCACCAATTTTATTTTAGTATCATAGTTTTTGTTAGTATTCTGAATAAGATTTTATTTTTATATTTTCTGTTTCCACTGTAATTTTAAAGTTTTATTCATTGTATTTTTTATTTTATTTTATTAGATTTTAATTATTTTTTATTTGTATTTATTCATTTTTATTAATTTTATTAATTTGTTTATTATTTTTAGTTAGTTTGTACTTTAATAATGTTGTTTTATTAGTTTTTGTATTTTATTTGTATTAAATCAAAACTTTCTCAACAGTGTTATTTTAGTATCAAACACTATTAAAGTTTTTATTAGTATTCTGAAGTAGATTTTATTTTTATATTTTCTGTTTTCACTTTAATTTTAAAGTTTTAGTCATTTTTTATTTTATTAGTTTTTTATTAGTTTTTATTTGTATTTATTATTTTTTTTATTAATTTCGATTTGTTATTTTTAGACAGTTTGTACTTTAATAATTTTGTTTTATTAGTTTTTGTTTTATTTGTATTCAATCAAAACTTTCTCAATAGTGCTGTTTTTGTATCATATACTATTATAGTTTTTGTTAGTATTCTGAATTAGATTTTGTTTTATATATTCTGTTTTCACTTTAATTTTAAAGTTTTAGTCATTGTTTTTTATTAGTTTTTAATTAGTTTCTATTTGTGTTTATCTATTTTTATTATTTTTATTAATTTCTATTTATTATTTTATTTCGTTTGTACTTTAATAATGTTGTTTTATTAGTTTTGTGTTTTATTTGTATTCAATCATTTTTAATTTTCATTTATTAGCTTTAGTTTTCATTTTAATTTAAGCTAATTTTATAAATTTTGCTCTTTGTTGTTTTCATTTATTAATACAGTATGTCAGCATAGTATTTACTGATTTTATTTATTCATTATAAATATATATACAGGTGCATCTCAATAAATTAGAATGTCTTGGAAAAGTTCATTTATTTCAGTAATTCAACTCAAATTGTGAAACTCGTGTATTAAATAAATTCAATGCACACAGACTGAAGTAGTTTAAGTCTTTGGTTCTTTTAATTGTGATGATTTTTGCTCACATTTAACAAAAACCCACCAATTCACTATCTCAACAAATTAGAATATGGTGACATGCCAATCAGCTAATCAACTCAAAACACCTGCAAAGGTTTCCTGATCCTTCAAAATGGTCTCTCAGTTTGGTTCACTAGGCTACACAATCATGGGGAAGGCTGCTGATCTGACAGTTGTCCAGAAGACAATCATTGACACCCTTCACAAGGAGGGTAAGCCACAAACATTCATTGCCAAAGAAGCTGACTGTTCACAGTGTGCTGTATCCAAGCATGTTAACAGAAAGTTGAGTGGAAGGAAAAAGTGTGGAAGAAAAAGATGCATAACCAACCGAGAGAACCGCAGCCTTATGAGGATTGTCAAGCAAAATCGATTCAAGAATTTGGGAGAATTTCACAAGGAATGGACTGAGGCTGGGGTCAAGGCATCAAGAGCCACCACACACAGACGTGTCAAGGAATTTGGCTACAGTTGTCGTATTCCTCTTGTTAAGCCACTCCTGAACCACAAACAACGTCAGAGGCATCTTACCTGGGCTAAGGAGAAGAAGAACTGGACTGTTGCCCAGTGGTCCAAATTTTGGAGCACTTCATGCTTCCTTCTGCTGACCAGCTTTTTAAAGATGCTGGTTTCATTTTCCAGCAGGATTTGGCACCTGCCCACACTGCCAAAAGCACCAAAAGTTGGTTAAATGACCATGGTGTTGGTGTGCTTGACTGGCCAGCAAACTCACCAGACCTGAACCCCATAGAGAATCTATGGGGTATTGTCAAGAGGAAAATGAGAAACAAGAGACCAAAAAATGCAGATGAGCTGAAGGCCACTGTCAAAGAAACCTGGGCTTCCATACCACCTCAGCAGTGCCACAAACTGATCACCTCCATGCCACGCCGAATTGAGGCAGTAATTAAAGCAAAAGGAGCCCCTACCAAGTATTGAGTACATATACAGTAAATGAACATACTTTCCAGAAGGCCAACAATTCACTAAAAATGTTTTTGTTGAGATAGTGAATTGGTGGGTTTTTGTTAAATGTGAGCCAAAATCATCACAATTAAAAGAACCAAAGACTCAAACTACTTCAGTCTGTGTGCATTGAATTTATTTAATACATGAGTTTCACAATTTGAGTTGAATTACTGAAATGAACTTTTCCACGACATTCTAATTTATTGAGATGCACCTGTATATTTGTATCGTTTTAGTTATTTTAATACTTCAGCTTAAACTAAACAAAAACGAGAACTGTAGGCAACTAGATCAAATAAAATAAGGTTTTTTTATTTTTTATTTCTGTTAACATTTATTTTATTTCAAGAATTGCTATTAATTAATTATTATTATTATTATTCATTTTTAATTTACTTTATTTTATTTATTTATTTTCCTTATTTTTTATGGTTTTAATGTAACGATAATAACCGATACTAATTGAGAATGATTTTTTTTTATTATTTCAAAAAAGAATAATAAAGTTTGTGCTTATAACCTTAAACTTAATGCACTTCCCTATCCAATCAATTCCTGATTTATAAAAAACAAGTAACCAAAACCATTTTTTTTTCACTCAGCTAGGAAAAATATCTCTCACAATGCAAATTATTTGCGGCTAAAATCATAATCAGCTCTCCAAAAATCAAGAACGCTTGGCGACCCCCAGGTTAGGAAACGCAGCGCCATCCTTTCCCTCCTGTAAACATTTCCGGATCCAATTTGTTGTCTCCGTTATTGATAGAAGCTGTGCAATACTTTAATTCTGCCCTCATTTTAGCGTATTAGCGCCTCCAAGCACAGCAGCTCATTAATCAACGCGTGCAGATGCTCCTAGCAGCCCGCAGTACTACTCTTCTTACATGGCCGAGTCAATGGATCTCTCTGTAGGAGGCTGAGAGAGAGCGAGTGCGAGCTGTGAGGGCTCACTGTGAGAGAAAAGAGAAGGGTCATTGAAAATGAACTGGAGTGAGGAGCTAGCAGAATGATAAGAGGGCAAGGGCCTTCACATCACCAAAGGAGACCAAGAGGGAACTCAGCTGCCCTGCACAGAAAGCTAAAGCCAGGAGAGAACTGGAGAGGACTGACAGTCCAGCACAGTTCAACTCAGGGCAGAGAGAGAGACAGAAGACAGAGAGAAAGAGAGAGAAAGGGTGATCCCTGCGCTTGATGCCATCTGGCCTCTCTCACTGATCCAGAACGTGATACTGACAGCTGGAGGAGAAATGAGAAAGAAACAAGGGATGAGCACAGAGGTGAAGAGAGAAGACAATCAGGAAGCATTTATATTTCGGCAGGCGTTTAAGCTCCTTTTCTTTAGATGGTTGAGGACGTGAGGAATGTCCTTCTTTGGGCCAGTGTGTGGACAAGAGACAAGACTTTTGCTTAAAAGGTGAAGTGGGTCATTTTTATGGAGCCAAAATGATCTCAATAATAATTCACACAAAAGGCGCGATGCACACATGCGTAACCCAATTCACATGCATGAAAAATAAGAATATATTCATAAAATACGTTTCACAAATGCAAAACACAATTCACAGATGTACAACTGTGTACAAAATTTTTGAATGTTTAAAATTCACTTGTTTATCATGGACTGTGAATACGAATTGCCTTGGATTTGTGTGTGTATTTTTGAGACTTTCCTGGCAGCGAACTCCCACGCATTTCACTCGTACTCTTTAACCAATCAGATTTGAGCCTGTCTGTTGTGAAACATCAGACGGAGCGGGATCCATTTGCAGCTCTTTATTAGAATAGTCAGATGAAACAGAGTAAATCACCAGCAATGGAAACAGCGTAGGCTAGGCAGAGACGTAGTCAAATAAACAGGCAGAATAATCAGGGCAGGCGGCAATAATCAGAGTCCAGGGAAAACAGTCCGAGTCGGGGCAACCAGAGAAGAATCACAGGGTCGGAGATCAAGGCAGAGTGGGCAACAGGGAACAAACAAACACAGGTAGAAACATTCAGTAGTGACAGCCAGGGCAAATCAAGACTTCGCAATGAGTGCATGGAAGTGTGCTGCTTATATGTGGGTGTGTGAATGAGGTGCAGGTGTGGCAAGGCAATCAGGCCCAGGTATGAGGGATGATGGGAAACTGAGTCCGAATGGAAGTTAATATTCAGGGGACGGTTCCCTCTGGTGGTGCAGAGGGAGCGGTACGGGAGCTTCGATCGTAACACTGTCAGTCAACCAATCATAACCCACTATGGCATTGTTACCTGCATGCTGACATCATTGGCGCGAGACCACCGTTCAAGTTATGATTCAGCAGAGGTATGTGCAGTTGATCGTTTCATTTCAGTTAACCAGCTAAGTAAAGGTGTATTGTTTTATTTTTGCATGTTTACTTAAAACTTGGAAATAAGGCTGCTGTTTAGTCCAGAGTGTGTTATGATGCAATAGTGATCGATTCTTATGTTTATTTAATAAAGAATCATTATTCACGTGGATACATACCACATTAAGATATTAGATTCAGAAACTCAGTGTAAAGCATAACATAATGTTTTGACTGATGGGACATGTGGTAAATAAATAGAATGAAAATATACTTTTTGCTTATTGAGAGCATGAAAGAGCTGTCAAAGCAGAGTTTGTCTTGTGTGTAAAATCCTGTGATGGCACGCATTCAACTGATGATGATGTGATAACATGAACACATTAGAGACCATGTACATTTCATTTAAGTTTGTTTATGCTGCATATACTATTTATTTCAGAATTTTGAGGCTGATGATGTATAAGTAGCTGCTGAGACGACCCGTGACCCTACTGTTCCTACTTCATCCCCTGCCACAAGAGGTGATGTGAATCCAGAAGTTTTATTTGGAACTGTAACTCTTTCAAAACAGTCATGTTGCAACCTATTCTTTTTGACAGTTTCAGCAGGTCTTTAAGTCATGCATTATTACTAAATATATATATATATATATATATATATATATATATATATATATATATATATATATATATATATATATATATATATATATATATATATATATATATATATATAACAGGACCCCATAACTTTATACATGTTCAAGATGTAAAGCTTTATGCATTGTTAAATGTTCTTATTATTGTTCTGGTTTTATGTCAGAATTAAAGCATTTAAAAGAAGTCAGTTGTTACAGTTGCTGTATAAGATTTATTAATTTATTAAAAGTTTATTAAAGTTTTCTGAATACTTTGGGAATAAAATGTCAGGGAAATGACTTGACCATGATTAATTGAAATGTGCCTGTAACATGAAATATGAATTGACTGTTATGGAGTACAAACGTAGCACAGCTGAATATATGTTTCTTGCATACAGTAGGTCTGAGATTGGCTCGATACCAGTTTGACGCTGTGCTAGAAGTTCACCAGTCAAAGGGTATTTAAACCTCAGTTACACTGAATGGTGTCCCATTTAGAGTCTTTAGCATTCAAAATTTTATGGATGAATGATAATTGTATCAGTGTAATACATCATGTGAAAAGTTAATAAATCAAATGTTTAAGATCCAGTCTTTCACTATCTCTCTCTCTGTCAGGACTTGCCAGGTTTTGGTCTGATATTCAAAGCTGTTAACACCTTGGCATGTTAACTCTTTTATATATATATATATATATATATATATATATATATATTATTTTTTTATTTATTTTTTTACAAGAGGTACAGATACAGAAAGAGCAGGAAGCATGAGATGAAGTGATAAAATAACTGAATAATGATTACTGAATAATCTTTGTTGAATTCCTCTTTATGATCAGTCTTTGTCTGACCAGCATAAATTCCACAACTGTTACCAAGCAAATACAACTGCTGAAAACCAAAATTGTCTTGTGATGTAGAAATCTTTAAGATTACAATACACAACACAACATAAGATTAAAGATTAACAATGGTTAATCACAGTAATATAAAAATTAAATAAATGTTGATTAAATTAAAAGATTTATACACAAAGGTGAAGTACATGAAAGAGACAAAGATTAATGTGAATGAAGATGTCTGTAACTGTCATCCAGATGTTGTGCCAAAGTGTTGAAATCCTGAAAATGCAAGGAAAACAGTAAGTGTGTATTAATTGAAAACTGCATCTTGTTGCACAAACGGTGAGTACTAACACACCATTATTTACACACTGAGTTCTCGTGAGGTCTATTCATCATTACATAAAGCTATGATGGTGAGGGCAGGGTCAGTGCTAAGTGGGAGCTAGACTGGGCAGTGGCCACCCAGCGTTGCTGAACAAAAACAGGGCAATGAGCTTAATTGCTTTCTTCATTTTGGCCAGACATTGTGGCTAACACAAGACAGCTGCATTTTTGGCAACGCTATCGGTGTTCATAACAGCCACTGGCTTACGTTGTTCACATTAGCGAGTGTCTAAACGTACAATTTTACTTCCAAGTTTTAAGTAAACATGCAAAAATAAAACGATACACCTTTGCTTAACTAGTTAACTGAAATGAAACGATCAACTGCACATACCTCTGCTGAATTGTAACTTGAGTGGTGGTCTCGCGTCGACGACGTCAGCATCCAGGTAAGCACGGCCATAGTGGGTTATGATTGGTCGACTGACAGGCTCAAATCTGATTGGCTAAAGAGTACGAGTGAAACATGTAGGAGGAGTTCGCTGCCAGGAATAGGCCTGTCGCGATAATTAAATAACCGTCTAATTGCGATTATTGGATCTAACCACGATTATTGGATCTAACCGCGGTTGTGTCAGACAACTGCGATTACTGTGCTTTTTATACAGCATAAGGGAGGAGTCATACACCAAAAGAAACAGAAAAGCACCAGTTTGGTTTTCATGTGAGGGACAGAATTATATTTACATTGTTAAATTTAAGTTTACAGAAACTCATTTTCCTTTTGCTGCAGCTGTCAGTCATTCAAACAGCACATCATGTTCAGTTATGACAGTCAGCACGGTAAAACTCTCTCTCCAAGATGATATATTCCCATTATAATACTTGATGTGTAGATAAAGGTCTGGATATTCGCATAAAATGACTATATCTTGCTAGAGTTCATTGCTCTCTCATTTCTCTTCTCTTTGTTTGTACCATGTGGAGTTCAGCAGCCAGATGTGACTTATGTTGCTTCAAGCACATCATTCTGCACCCTAGATGTGCATAAGCGCTGCGACTCCATGTTACTTCAAGTGCACCAATCTGCACCCTGTATATGTGCATAAGAGCTTTGTGCTGCTCTGTTTGAAGCGTTTTACATGATCAAAGTTTTGCACACAGAAAGACTATTAGAAGCCTTTCTTTTTCTCATGATTTCTATCTTATTTTCATGAATGTATTTTGTAAGAATACAAATAGTTAACAGAATAAACTTGTTAAAATTGTATAATGTGCACCATTTTTTTTTTCAAGATATAGTTTTTGCTGCTAAATTATACAGTCAGCTAGTTTAATTTCATAGCTTATATATTTTTATTCAAATGTAGATTTTCTCTGTAATGAAGAAGTGAGTATATAGTGGATTGTGTTTAACAAAAGGTTTAAAAAAGAGTGACCTTTAATTTCACAAACACAATATTGATATTCTGTAGTGTACCAAAAAACAACAACAGCAACAACAAAAATAGCACTGGTGTTGGATCGGTATTGGCCGATTCTTAGAATCTGGAATACTAATAATCTTACACTGGAAAACAATAACTAAAAAAGGATTAAAAGATAACATTATTATTTACTGAACCCTTAAATTAATCACAATTATATAATGAAAGCCATAGAAAACAGACAATTAATCGGGGTAATCGGCATAATCACCAAAGCCCTAAAACAGACAATTAATCGCAATAACGGTGACTATTTTTAGACAATTAATCATCAGCCAAATTTCATAATCGTGACAGCTCTAGCCAGGAAAGTCTCAAAAATACACACACAAATCCAAGGCGATTCATATTCACAGTCCATGATAAACAAGTGAATTTTAAACATTCAAAAATTTTGTACACAGTTGTACATCTGTGAATTGTGTTTTGCATTTGTGAAATGTATTTTATGAATATATATTCTTATTTTGTGCATGTGAATTGGTTTTTGTGAATATACATATTTTTTTTTTTTTCCGTGCACGTGAATTATTTGCATGTGCATGTGAATTGGGTTACGCATGTGTGCATCACGTCTTTTGCGTGAATTATTATTGAGATAATTTTGGCTCCATAATTTTTACAATGTAAAATTCCTTAAATTAACTGTTCAACAAGAAATTATTCACTCACCCGCATCACATTTTAAATCCGTATGGCTTTATTCTGTGGTAGACAAAATTAGAATTTTACATTCCATGCAATTATTATATTATATTATATTATATTGTATTTACCAGACTAAAATATAAGTCTGAGCTGTTTCAAATAAAAGAAACTTGCATTGACTGATCTTTAAATATATCAGTGCCTTTGTTTTGTCTCAAGATGCACACCAGTAATGTTTTTTAAGAAGGCATGTTTATAAAAATTACTCAAATGTCCTAATTGAACTATGGCCTAATCCTGGCTTAGTCTAAACCCTGTCTATGAAACCAGGCCTATATTATATTATATTATATTATATTATATTATATTATATTATATTATATTATATTATATTATATTATATTATATTATATTATATTATATGGACACTACAATTCAAAAGTTAAAAAACATAATATATTTTTAATTTATTTTTTAATTTTTGTGACTACTACAGCAAGGACACATTAAATTTATCTAAAAAAAAGTCAGTAAAAAACACTTATAATGTTACAAAAGATTTCTATTTCAAATGAATGCTGTTCTTTTGAACTTTCTATGTCTAACTTTTCTATTTATATTCTATCAAAAAAACTGAAAATAAGTATTACTGTTCTCACAAAAATAATTAGCACAACTGTTCTCAACATTGATAATAAAAAGAAATGTTTCTTCAGCAAATCAGCATATTAGAATGATTAATATGGGGGGGGGGGGGGGGGGGGGGGGGGGCACTTCAAATGTGGTCACCCTAGGGTTAATCTGTGTTAATCCGGGCCTGGACACAATGATTTGATTCCGATGTAATTGATATTTGTGGAGATAATGTGAGTATATGTCACTGTGCCCTTACATTTTATTATTTTATTAGGCAAATTTATATTTGTTGGTAACATTAATGAAGGTTTTTTAGTATTGTTCCAAGCCAGGCATATTGTTGTAGTAACGTTAAGCAGCTGTGGCAAATAAATTAAAATATTAGGCTAATATTAGGCTATATGTGTATTGGACAGTTAGGGCCTTCATCACACTATCAATGAAATGTGTCAGGTATCAGAACAATATATATATATATATATATATATATATATATATATATATATATATATATATATATATATCTTTACCGGTCTTGAATCTGCCATTCGGTTGAAGTTGTGGTTTGGCTCATTTTTAAATGAAGTGCACGATTTGAAAAAAGTAGCATTAGCCCTGTCGTTATGTTGGCTTGCAGTGTTTTTGAATGTGTGAATGTTGCAGTGTTGTGAATTTAAATGCGTTTCATTGTCAGAATATCTGAAGCACTGCAGAACTCACAGACAAGTTAACAATGTATTTTTTTCTTGTGGCCATAAAGATATTAAAGGGCTTGTGTCTCACTTGAGTAGCCACATACAAGAGAGGCTGACTGTAACTTGTCCCATTGATGGATGTTCCAAGACGTTCAATGTAAAGACATCCTTTTCATCACATATTTCCAGATATCATAGAAGCTGGAATATCACCCAGATTTCACCTGTTCATCTATGTGAAGTTAAAGAACAGTCTTCTCCAGGTGAGGAAGCACATGTTTCTGATAGTGTACCTGATGAAACTGATGTGACTGATGCAGACCAAAGTAAGGATGAAGTGCAAGATGCCTACACAGAGAATTTAGCTCTGTTTTACTTGGGTTTAAAGGCAAAACTTTTAGTCCCAGACTCCATAATTACAGAGATGGCAAATGAAATGAAGACTCTTCAGGATATTCAACAGGAATACACAATGGATGTGCTGTCTAGAGATTTTGAACAATATGGTGTTTCTGCAGAGTTGTTAAGATGTCTTGGGGAAAGTGCATATGAGCAGAGTCCTATGCACAGATGCTAATGGCTCTTTAACTACACGCAACATATGGCTGCAGTATTACAAAACACACTATAACTATGTTCAGCCTGTTGAAGTCACACTTGGTTACAATGATAGAGACCAGAAGAGCCACTACCATTACATTCCAGAACTGGAAAGCCTCAGTGTACTGCTAAAAGAAGGCAGTGCAACTCAGCAGTGCTTTAACCATCTTCATGATGAGGATGAGGATTTCACTGATGGCCATGCCATTAGATCTAATGCTATGTTTGTGTCAGACCAAGACTCATTAAAGGTGATGCTTTTTCAAGACTCATTTGAGATTGTTAATTCTCTCGGATCTGCCAAGACTGCAAATACTTTGGTGTGGATAAAGTTTTCACTAAGGTAGTGTCAGACCTGTGTGAGCTGGAGACCAAAGGCATATCTTTTGAGGGAAAGTTGTATAGGTGTACTGTTGCATGCATAATGGGAGATAATTTGGGCTCCCACATGATTGGTGGGTTTACAGAAAATTTCAGCTCTGCTGATTTTTTCTGTAGATACTGTCTAATGACAAGAGATGAATTTATCTCCAACCCTCTCACAGTTGTCACTCAGAGAGATCCTGCTGGTTATAAAGAGTCTGTGCAGTTCTTGGAAAGACACCATGAAATGACCATGCACCATGGCATTAAAGGCGACAGTGTTTTCAACAAACTGTCTAACTTCCATGTCTGTCAGCCTGGATTACCGCCCTGCCTAACACATGATTTTTTTGAGGGTATTGTCGATTATGATCTAGTGATGTGCTTGCAGTATCTGATTAAAACGAAAATGTGGTTCACTTATGACTCACTAAATGATAGACTCAGATCCTTTCCTGGTGAAAGTAGAAACGAGCCAAATGCTGTACTCAACAAAGGAACAAAGCTTGGAGGCCATGCAGCCCAAAACAGGTGGCTTCTGAGGTTCTTGCCTCTTCTGGTGCATGACAGAATTGCAGATGCTGATGATGCTGCATGCCAGCTTGTACTATTACTGAGGGAGTTAGTAGAATTTGTTTGTGCACCTAGACTTTCAGAGTCTCAGATTGCTTACATGAAAGTGCTGATCGAAGAATATGTGGAAATGAGGCAGCAGTTATTTCCACATGTAAATCTCAGACCAAAACACCACTATCTACACCACTGTGCTGACTTGACTTTACAGTTTGGTCCACTCATAAATACTTGGACCATGCGCTATGAAAGTAAACACAGCTATTTCAAAAGGTGCATCAGGTCAAGTAAAAATTTCAAAAATGTGACCAAGTCCCTTTCTTATAGGCACCAGTTGTTTCAAGCATATCAGGGTCGTGGCAGTTTCTTTAGCCCACAAGTTGAAGTTTCAGGCTCCACTAGCTTTTATCCAGAGCTCTATGATAGGGGAATAAGAAAAGCAGTTGCAGACTTTGGACTTATCTCCTTTAACTCTGTTGTCGCAGAAAAAGTCCAAGTTAAAGGCACTACATACACAAATGGTATGTACTGTATGTCTTACTGAAGTACACCAAAAGACAGCTACAGTTAGGGCAAATAGCTAGCATTTTTATCAAGAGTGAAGCTATTGTCCTACTTTTGCTGTGACAAAAAACTGCCAGCTGGGTGCCTGAGCTTGGAGTGTACGAAATGGATAGAAATAGTTCTGATACGCTCACCTGAAAAAATCTTGACAAGCTCAATGACTACACTTCACTTGCTTTTTACCACAGAGGCGCAAGGTTACTTCTCCCACTTAAACATATGCCACTATGGAGCTTGTGAAAGAACTAGTTCAGAAAGCTATGCCTTCACTCAGTAATGACCGAATGGACTCACTCATGGCAAGACTGGAGTTGATTGGAGTAAATGGTGTAGATGACCTTAGCTTTGTAAAGACTGAGGATGTTGATGGAATTCTGCAACCCATTCAGTGTAGAAGGCTGATTCAGGCCTTCCGTTCAGGTAAATTTTTAATTTCTAACACTAATCTAGATTTGTTAGCAAATGTTATAAAAAAAAAATTAATAAGGTGTAGTAAGTGATATTCAAATTGATTGAAGACTTTTTTTTAATGTAATTTTTGATCATTTATGACAGCACCAACCCTAATCTTTTTGCACAGCTTCAATATATATGCTGCAAGGGTTTTTAAACTTTTAGATGTCAAGGGACCCCCATCCTAAAATGTGAAAGGCATTTATGCAGGTTTTTTTTTGTTTGTTTGTTTGTTTAAAACCCTTAATTAGTATTATAAACTGCCCTAAATCAATTTTGTATTTGTTTATTTCAATCAAATTTTGAATTATTTATTTATTTATTTATTTATTTTTTTTTTTTTTGGAATTGATGAGTGTAAGCAGTTCATTTCTGCAGCAAATTCTTTATTTTAGTATTAGAAGATAGATTTTTCATTATGCTTTGTCTTTTGATGTTATGCAAACCACTAAACAAACTTGTATATTTTTTTTAAATGATAAAAAAATCAATATGTACTTTATGAAGCGACAAGAATACTTTTTATACGCAAACAAAAAAAACAACATTTTTTTCAACAATTCGTCTCCTCAATCTTTATTTTTTTTTTCTTTACGTATAAAAAGTATTCTTGTCACTTCATAAAGTTCGTATTGAACCACTGATGACAGATGGAGTATTCTGACGATGTCTTTCATACTTTTCTGGACCTTGACAGTCTAAATTACTTGGCAGCCAATGGGACAGTCACAAGCCTCCCGGTTTTCATCCAAAATATTTTCAATTGTGTTCCACAAAATTCCCTCAAAACTCATGCTTGCCTTAAGTGAAAAGAAAAGACCAAAGCCCAGTGAGAGAAGAGAATTAGTTTGCATAGTCATTGATGATGTACTCGATAAAGGTCATGGAAGGCACGGAAGAGCAAAGCTGCGGGACATTGCAAAGAAGATTGTAGATAAATATCCCTGCTCTTTCCAAGACAGAGAGCTCAATGGAACAAAAGTCATTGGAACAGGATATGATGCTCTCTTTATACAGCTAGAAAACCGAGTTGAAAATGTTCGGAGACCCTTAACCTTCAGCTCAAAGCATCCATCAGAGGATGAACATGCGGTGAGCAGAAAATTCACACATTCAGATCGTTATGGATGTGTGGAATGGCAGCCTGCTATTGAGGGTACAGACGAACTAAAGTCTAAACAAGATGAATTGAAAAGTGCCTTCATAACCCATGATCTTCAAGAGTCCTGTGTTCAAAAACTGATGGCTGAAACGTATAGCATCCAGCGTGCAACCATCAACAAAGGAAGCACTGTAAATGCAGTAATGAAAGAGTGGCCTTTCCTCTTTGAAGCTGATCACCTGTTTGTTCACACATGTACACTCCTTGGCTTTCCAGTGCAAATGAAGCTGGCAGAGGAGTTATCAAAAAAAAAAAAAAAGGAAAAACCCTGAAAGACTTCCTTAATTAAAAAAGGGATGAAGATTGAACGCTGTGATGATCCAGTCCAGCTGATCTTTGGTATTGCCAAATTCTTTAAGGAAAACCCTGAACATTTTTACTGCCAAAATGAGGTGAGTTTAGACTCTTCATTGTCTTTTTGTCTTACCTATACATTGTGTGTTTTTAAACCACAGATAATGACATGATCAGACTTTAAGACAGATTGTTTGTAACATGACCATTATAATCTATGATCTTCTGTATTAACTAATTTCTTTACCAGCTATCTCCCCATAGTGTTGTCAAAAGTACCGACTTCGGTACCAGTCATTACCAGGGTTGGGCCGATGGGTGATAGATGGGTGATAGTCATTTCACCCATCTGCTCAAATGGGTCATTTAAGTCTTTCATAGTTTTAGTCTAGTTTTTTGTCGACGAAAAGTCATTACATTTTTATCAACCTTTAGTCATTACTTTTAGTCAAACTGCAGTTACCAACATTTATTTAGGTAGCTATTTTATATGTAGTCTTCTAACAGAAATAGTCATTAATTCTTTTCTCTTTAGACCAAATCAATTAAGCTCATGAGAAATTTTAATCAAGGATTGAATTTGGAAAAACTGGAATAAATTATGACAGTTTTCATTTTTGGGTTGAGATACAAATTAAACTAATTTTTAAGATACAGTAGGTTTACTTAACGTTTACATTTATTTAACATCTTTTGTTGGTTAACATTAATGACACAGCTAGGTATTTAATTAGGAATGCTGTCCCTTTAAGATGGAAGGCATGCATTTAATACTGGCACACATTCGGTTTTCACTGACCTGTCTACGTTCACTTAAGCCAGGGGTGTCAAACTCAGTTCCTGGAGGGCCGGAGCCCTGCAGAGTTTTGTTCCAACCCTGCTCCAACACACAAACCATGTAGTTTTCAAATAAGCCTGAAGGACTTGATTAGCTGGATCAGGTGTGTTTAATTAGGGTTGCATCTAAACTCTGCAGGGCTCCGGCCCTCTAGGAACTGAGTTTGACACCCCTGACTTAAGCCATAATTGACTGTATTTATGTGAGATACTCTACACGATGGACATTTGGACTGCTGTGTGTGTATTTGAGCACTGAGAACTGATCGCGTGCTGTGTGAGAACTGAAGAAGTGGTGCATGCGCCAGAGAGAGCATTTCTATCAGTACGATCCTGCCTTCACTAATTTTAAGTTAATCGACAAAGAATTGTGACCCCCGGGAAAAACGGGACGTCAGGTCACCCTATCTCTAACCTGAGGCCATTATTTCAGATCACTAGTTCGCGTTTTGGTAGCCTGTCCATCTACTGCGGCTGCCATACTGAGACTAGATATGCAAACCCCCCAAATCCAATCGCAATCCAATGACAGGGACGTACATTTTGAAAGACAAAAGACAGTTAACTTAGCCTATAGGATGTATTTTGAATGTCTAGTAGTCCTCAAATAACATTCCAGTCCCGTCTTGTCTTGTTAACAAAGACGCGGCATACATTTCGTCATAGTTTTTATCATCAGATATTAGTTTTAGCTCGTCAACGTCACGTCTTAGTCACAGAAAAAATGTTCGTTAATGAATTTTTTTCGTCATCGTCTTCGTTGACGAAATTAACACTGATTTACTCTGTTTATGTGGTAAGTTAAATTTTATGTACTGTAATGTAACAGGCAACCGTTAGCAATGGTTATTTGATTTCCGTGCCTTTCTGAATAAGGATTCACACTTCATGCGCCCCTCCCTGCCCCCCGATGTCATCGCCCATCACAATGTTTCACTGTAGACATCGTCCGATGCCAATTTTGTAGACATCGGCAAACCCTAGTCATTACTGAAATTTTGAAAACATCCATTTCCGGGTAACATTTATGACTGAGATTGGCCACAACGATCATTGCTTCACGCTCTTCACTGAGCGCTCACACAGAAGCACACAGGAGCGATTGAAAGCTGCGTCTGTCAGTGGATCCCTAATATATCTGCACATAGACAGATCCGCTGATAGACGCGGCTTTCAAACGCTCCCTTGTGCTTTTGTGTAACCGCTCAGTGAAGAGCATGAAGCGATGATCCTTGTGGCCAATCACAGTCATATCTGTTGAGCGTGTGCACACGATGGTCAATCAACGGTGTTTAAGAATCCACTCAACAGTGCTCAAATGTTAGCCGGAAATTGATGTTTTTAAAATTTCAGTAACGACTGGTACCAAAGTCTGTACTTTTGACAACACTATCTCCCCATTAGTTTATTGACTGGTCTGACTGAGTAGCTGCTGGACACATTTGATTCTCAGTGGTTTCTCTCCAGACTCTTGTGCTGTAATGAAAATTGAGGTTATAACCTTTAGGCTTATTGTAATATATAATGTAAAATATAAAGTGATAATTAATCCAAATATAAAAAATTGCTGTTGATTTACTCACTCTCAGGCAATCTGAGGTGTAAGTGACTTTTTGTCTTTTTTTTTTTGTTTGTTTTTGTTTTTTCATTAGATCAGTAAAGAAAATTAAGCTGAAACAACATTTTTCTTCTCATATAATGCAAGTCAGAGGGTGTGGTCTTTTCAAGAGTCAAAAAACATATACAGACAACAAAATTAATGAATGGATAAATAAACATTTTGGGAGAACTATTAAGTTACTAGTCATTTATCATGAAAGTATGTGAATGGAAAACTCTAAACATTGAAAATGGTCCATGACATTCATAGTGTTTTCCTCCCCCTACCAATGACAGAACTTGATTGCTGCTGGACGAAGCATCCCAAGCACCCCCTGCATTCTGATCAAAAAGAAAGACGTCTTCCCTCAGGTAGATTGCATGTTTTCTTGGCTTGATGGATGTTAGGCTCATGATCAGTAATCACGTTGTTTGCATTCACCAAAACTGACTTGCTGAAATCAGAAGGCGGACGGAAAAGGGGATCGCCATGAAGCAGGAGCAACCAGCCCCAGAGGATTCTTCAAGCTCTTAAAGCCTTCATCGAGCGGCTACGTTCGCAATTCAAACAGTAATTTGTCCAGAAAGAATGAGTAATTATAAATTGTGCTAATATTAGCTAAATTGCCATTCAATTCAAATTGTGTAGTAAGCTAATAACGTTATCTTGTTACACCATCATTGACTCAAAAGTGCTTTGAGCTGATGTCAGTTTTAAATTTACAAGTAATCAGGAGATTACATGGCCTAACTGTTACACTTGCTATCCTAAAAATAATAAAGTCCAGGGATCAGTGTGGGAAATGGTAGTAAAAGGTAATTTATTATTTCAATATATTAATATTATCTATTAAATCTCATAGAGATGTGCTGTGCTCGTTGTCACAAATATGGCGGTGAGCATAGCAGAAGTGACGTCTTTGGAACCCATGGATTTGTTTAAGGTGTTGGATGATTCGAGATTGCTGTGGATCAGGAAATTGTTACTGATTACATCATCTCCCCCATTGTGACCCTGAGCTACACATTCTCTTTGTTTTATGTTTTAAACATCAAATACCCCAAAGAGATGGCACTTTCCCTGGAATTTAGCCAAAGGTAAGCCTCACATTATGAAATGTTGAGTATAGAGTATGCTGTTGTGTTGCTATTTTTAAACTGAAAAATATTGAATCTTGCTTTTCCCAGGGTTAAATCTTAAGCATTATTAAGCATGGCAATTGATCATTTAATCAGTGCCCAACATTGCAGTGATGGTTCACCCAAAAGTTAGAAGTTTGTCATTCATGTTGCTCCAAACCTGTAAAAGTTTCTTTCTTCTGAGCACAAAAGATAATATTTTAAAGAGTGCTGGTAACCCAACAGCTGATGGCAGCTGTTGATTTCCATCCAACTGTTTGGTTACACACATTTTTCAAAATATATTTCATTTTCAAAAGAAGAACGAAATTCAGATTTGGAATAACATTAGAGAGAATAAATGATTGCCAATTTTTTATTTATTTTTTTTTTTTTTTTTGAGTGAACTAACCCTAACTAAGTCTTAAAACAGTATTTCTCAACTGGTGGTTCATGACCCATAAGTGGGCCGCAAGACAGTTCTTAGTGGGTCATAGAGTGTACAAAGAAATAACAACTAAAAATTCTAAATGTTTCTCATTGTAAGACTTTTATTTTGAAAGACATTCATGAAAGCTGTTGACACTTCTGTCAGATGCAGTTTAAGGAAAGAGTGCCTAAGAAAAACATGCTGTTCTGATTCAGTATCTGCAGTCATATGAGATGTTGTCATGCTTAATGTCAGTGTCATTATTCTGTCGCTAATAAAAGTCTCTCACCTCAGAAAATAAACAACTGTCCTGTCAGATGTTATACTGTGCCCGTATTGCGTGCTCTTCAGTTGCATGCATGAATATATTCACTTGTCCTAGTCAAAAAAGTTACATGGGCATTTGTTTTTACTTCTATGCTTTATTAAATGTATGCATCATTTTTATGTAAAATTTCTTACATTTGGTTAATAAATTTAGTTATAAGATACTATAGGGCTGTATCAAATTAAATAATTTGCACTACAAAATTAGAACTGCACTAAATAATGTTTGCTGTTTACACTGAATGTAATATCAAAATCATTTGCACATTTTGATGCTTCCTTTTTTTATCCAATTGAAGTTAATTAGGCTACTTGTCCAATTGGGCAAGTAAAAAATTTACTTTCCCCTTAAAAAAAAAATCTAAACCTTGTCTGCGTGTTACTCTATTTCAGTATCATTCATTTCATTACTCGTGAAGTTAAATGAGTATTAATTTTTTTCAGAGTTTTCCTGGGAATAAATCCTGGACTAGGGTCAAAGGCTGAGATGAAGGGAACAAAACATCAAATTCCTCCAAGACTGCTGAAATTCCTGTATGAACTGGACAACTTTGAAAATCCATGGAAGGTATGAGCTTTTTCCAAAGACATGTACTTGAACTGGACAGCTGATTGCGCAAACTGGCACATGGAGAGAGGTAATGAGCACACACACACACACGGAGCCCTGTGTCCCACCTCATGCACTTCTCTTAAAGAAAAATGCCACAAACACTTAAACATTGTACTGGTAACAATATTCTTTTTATAAAAAGTCTAGCTGTTGTTTTTAATGATAGGTTGGTACTGTGTTTTTTTTTGTTTTTTGTTTTTTGCCAAGCATTTCAGAATGGTTGTGAATCTCTAAAATTCACGTTGTGAAGTTAAACTTTGTTACCTCTGTGTAACATACTGTTACATTGTTTTAATTCTGTCATTTACTCTTAAAAAGCAAGTAATATAAACACTTTTTAATAGTGTTCTGTACATTGTTATATGAAATTTACTTATTTTAAAAACCTACAGACTTGTTTTCATGTTCAAGGTTTTTGTATTCCATTTATTTAAAAATGATTTTGACTTTGGTTCTCAATTATTTCAATTTTGAAGTTTATCTTTTTGACTGTGCAGCACTTATATTGCATACATACATGCACTGTCTTTTGCTGTTCAAAGAAGAAGAAAAAAACACGCACACACAAAAGCACTTTGTGCACATTGTTAAATGAATTCATTTTTTATGTGTGTGTGCATGTGAAAAAACTGCAGCCCAGTTTTTGCATTCCATATTTATTTAAAAATTTATTTGAAAATTGACTTTTGAATGGTTTCTTAACTATTTTACTTGTGAAGCTTATTGACAGTACAATGCTAATGTTGTACATATACATGCTCAAAAAAGCCTTTAACACAAGCATTTCCTGCGCATTGTTCAATGATTTGGTACCATTTTGATGTTTTAGTGGAAAAAAGACTGAAGCCCTAATTTTGTATTCCAGGTTTGGTGCTTGTACGAATGTGTGTGTGTGTGTGTGTGTGTGTGTGTGTATGAATTTGTTTTTTATTTATTTGTTTATTTATTTGAAGTGTTTTGAATCTTATATTACAGTATTGCAGTTTAACATTTTGACAATGCAATACTATCGTACATGTACATGTTTTTAGTTTTGTCTTGCTATCAAATGCAAAACAAGGGTTACAAGTAACACTTCCTGCACATTGTTAAATGTTTTGGTTTTCTGTATGTGTGTGCGTGTGACTAAAAAGCTGCAGCCCTGTGTTTGTATTCCTGATTTTATTTTATTTTTTCTTTTGATTTTGACTTGATTAGTTTCTTTACTATTTTACTTATGAAGCTTAACTTTTTGACAGTACAACACTAATATTGTACACATACAATCTGTTTAAAACAAAACAAAAAATCCTTTAACACAAGCATTTTCTGCATTGTTCAATGAATTGGTACCATTTTGATGTTTTAGTGGAAAAAGCCTTATTTTTGTATTCTAGGTTTGGTGCTTGTATTTAACATTAATGAATTGTTACCATTTTGATGTTTTAGTGAGGAAAAAAAGCTGAAGCCCTGTTTGTGTGTTCCAATTTTGGTGCTTGTATTTTCATATGAACTACAAAAGCTACTGAATACACTTAATGCTTACCTGTAGTAAAAAATAAAACATGTTTGGTTTGTGTACATGTGCTTCATTTACTGGACCATGTTTATTGCTTTATATATTTATATAAATATATATTTTAATATAAATAAAATAAAATATATTTTTATATATTTTAGCATAACTAGTGATTATGTATAAAACCAATATAGAACAATACAAATTTTAAGTAGTAAAACATTTTCAGTTAATGCTACGGAAGGAACAGTATGCTAAAGTTTTACAGAAATTGCTGTATAATCATTAACAGAAGAGTAGGTAAATGGTACTGAGGATGTACTGTAAATTTACAGAATTTTCCATTTTTAAATTGAAGGAAATGTACATAATTTTATCAGAAAATGACCTGGTAATTTTCTGTCAGCAAATTCTGTTTTTTATTTTTTTTTATTATTTATTTATTTATATTTTTTTACAGTGTACTGTATATAGCTGCACATTAGAGTTTACATATGCAAACTGTGTTTAGACATATGAAGGACAATTTATAACCAGGACGTATGTGACAGATGCAGTCTGATTCAAAGAGAGTAGTTTATTTCTAATGGACATAAGTGTGGTAAACATTTAATAGTATCTAAAACAATAGTCTGAGTGGTAATGTGAGTACACCCATCTGTTCGTACAAGACACGACTGCAAATATCAGTCATTTTTCATTCTGGATGGACACAAACAACAGAAAAACAACAGAAAAGGTGAGGAGAGTATCTCAGAACTGAACTGAAAAACTATTTGGACAAAGGGCCAATTATCATTGGTGGCCTTTTGAGCAGAGTAAATTGCTTACCACACCTGAGGTGGTTGGAGTCGCATTTTATGATCGATTTTAAACACATTTGACGTGTAACCTTTAATAATGCTGTTGTGTATTCTGGATTAGTTCATGCTAATTGGATTTTTGGCATTTGTAGCTGCTAAATGGTTCACTTACAGAGACCTCAGCAAGCATTCTCACGCTGATGTTAGCTTAATAGTTTCTGCCTGCTGAAATTCACCTCATGAACCACAATTGTGTCATGTTGAGCCAGCAATCCTCTGGTTCCAAATCTCACTCGCTCTCATTTAAAGGGACATATCACCAGCTGTCTTAAAAATACAGCAGCGCAAATAGCTTTTTTTTTTTTCATTTAAAGAGTCACTGAGTGGGTTTAATTCAGTTCTGTTTTGGCCCAGGCTAATAGGCTGAAGGAAGCTTGTTTCTGCCACAAGAGGGAAAAAAAAAAAAAAAGGAATTGCAACTTTTTATCTCACAATTCAGACTTTTTTTGCAATTCTGAATTTACATCTCACAATTCTGACATTTTTCTAGATATAAACTGGGAATTGCAAATAATAAACAGAAGAAAATTCTGAGTTTATATTGCAATATATATATATATATATATATATATATATATATATATATATATATATCTCGTCGCTGTCGGGCGGAAACCTCCTATGTCCAAATTTTGTCAATTTCATATTTTTTTCATAAATCGATGCTATTGGTCAGTCCCCACGTGGGTCTGTTATTTTTACAAATTATTAACCAATCTAAAGTGTTGAAAATAGCTTGAGAGCAAATCTCTTAACTCCATTTGACACTTCAACTGTCTGAGAAGTCTCGTAACTCCACCTTTTCTTCACTCCGCGGGAGCCTCATGGCATTATGTCTCCTCAACAGGCACGTGTAAAAGGGGGGGCTTTGGGGGCTCAAGCCCCTGCCCTTTATCAAAATTATTCAAAAGCGCCCCTCTCAGACAAATAACAATGATATTGTAGTCAATAAAACAAAATGCATTTGAATTATAATTAACATGACAATGTGCACAAAACGGTAACTAATCGCTCAAAAGTCGGAAAATTCCTGTTTATTTTTAGATTTACATTTACATTTACATTTAGTCATTTAGCAGACGCTTTTATCCAAAGCGACTTACAAATGAGGACAATAGAAGCAATCAAAACCAACAAAAGAGCAACAACATGCAAGCAATATGACAAGTCTCGGTTAGCCTAACGCAGTACACGCAGCAAGGTTTTTTTTTTTTTTTTTTTTTTTTTTTTTAAACAAGTAGATAGAATATAGAAAAGAAAGCTAGTGTTTTAGTTTTTTAAGAAAAGCTAGCAGTTAGAGAATAAATATGCAATTGATAGAGGGTCAAATGTGTGTGTGTGTGTGTGTGTGTGTGTGTGTTTTGTTTTGTTTTGTTTTGTTTTTTTAATAAAAAGAAAGTAGATAGATAAAATAAAATTAGAAAAGAGAATGCTAGAGTTAGAGGGTCAAATAAAGATGGAAGAGATGGGTTTTTAGCCGTTTCTTGAAGATGGCTAAGGATTCAGCTGCTCGAATTGAGTTGGGCAGGTCATTCCACCAGATGGGAACAGTTAATGAAAAAATCCGAGAAAGTGATTTTGTGCCTCTTTGGGAAGGCACAATAATGCGGCGTTCACTTGCAGAAAGCAAGCTTCAGGAGGGCACATAGGTCTGAAGTATTGAATTTAGGTAAAGGGATGCAGAGCCAAAGGTGGTTTTGTATGCAAACATTAATGCCTTGAATTTTATGCGAGCCGCTATTGGTAGCCAGTGCAAATTGATGAACAGAGGTGTGACATGCGTTCTTTTCGGCTCATTAAAGATTAATCTTGCAGCGGCATTTTGGATTAAGTGTAGAGGTTTGATGGAATTGGCTGGAAGACCTGCCAAGAGAGCATTGCAATAGTCAAGTCTGGACAGAACAAGAGCTTGAACAAGGAGTTGTGTTGCATGTTCCAAAAGAAAGGGCCTGATCTTCCTAATATTATATAAAGCAAATCTGCAGGACCGGGCAGTTTTAGCAATGTGATCTGAGAAATTTAGCTTATCATCAATCACAACTCCAAGGTTTCTGGCTGTTTTTGAAGGAGTAATGGTTGATGAGCCTAACTGGAAGGTGAAATTGTGATGAAGTGATGGGTTTGCTGAAACTACAAGCAGTTCTGTCTTAGCTAGGTTGAGTTGAAGGTGATGGTCCTTCATCCAGCAAGAAATGTCTGTTATACATGCTGAGATGCGAGCAGTTATCGTCGGATCATCAGGATGGAATGAGAGGTAGAGTTGAGTGTCATCAGCATAGCAGTGATATGAAAAGCCATGTTTCTGAATGACAGAACCTAATGATGCCATGTAATGTAGACAGAGAAGAGAAGTGGTCCAAGGACTGAGCCCTGAGGCACCCCAGTAGCTAGATGTTGCGACATGGATACTTCACCTCTCCAAGATACCTTGAAGGATCTATCTGAGAGGTAAGACTCGAACCACTGGAGAGTGGTTCCTGAGATGCCCTTTCTCAATAGGGTTGACAGGAGGATCTGGTGGTTGACCATATCAAAAGCAGCGGACAGATCCAGCAAGATAAGTAATGAAGACTTGGAAGCCGCTCTTGCAAGTCTTAGGGCTTCAACAACTGAGAGCAAGGCAGTTTCGGTTGAATGTCCACTTCTGAAGCCAGATTGGTTACGGTCCTGGAGGTTGTTCTGTGTGAGAAAGGCAGAGACTTGGTTGAACACAACTCATTCAAGTGTTTTTGCAATGAAAGGTAGAAGGGAAACCGGTCTATAGTTCCATAAAAGAGTTGGGTTAAGAGTGGGTTTCTTAAGAAGTGGGGTCATACAAGCCTGTTTAAATGCTGAGGGAAAAACTCCAGTGTGAAGGGATGTGTTAACAATGTGAGTGAGTGCAGGTACAACTGCAGGAGAAATGGCTTGAAGGAGATGGGATGGAATAGGACCAAGCAGACAAGTAGTAGGATGACTGGAAAGGATGAGTTTAGAGACTTCTGCCTCAGAGAGTGAAGAGAAGAATGTGAACGAGTGTATGTTTGATGGTAAGATGTGTTTGACAGTTTGTGGTGTGGAGAATTGTGCAGTGAGGTTAGTAATTTTAATAATGAAGAATGTGGCAAAGTCGTCAGCTGTTAGTTGATGAAGGAGGGGGAGGAGGAGGACAAAGGAGGGAGGAGAATGTTTTAAAGAGCATGCGAGAGTTAGGCGAATTGTTAATTTTGTCGTGATAGTATGTTCTTTTAGCAGTAGAGACATTAGCAGAAAAGTCAGAGAGGAGTGATCGATATAAATTAAGGTCAGTAGGATTTTGTGATTTGCGCCATATCCTCTCTGCAGCCCTGAGCTTAGAACGATGTTCGCGGAGAACGTCAGATAGCCAAGGGGCAGAAGGGGTGGTACGGGCTGGTCTGGAAGATAAAGGGCAGAAAGTATCTAAACAAGATGTCAGAGTGGAACAGAAAGTATCAGTAGCACTGTTAGCATCAAGAGATGATAACTGTATAGAGGGAGGAAGCGAAGATGAAACCACAGCAGATAACTGGGAGGGTGAGAGTAAGCGTAAGTTACGTCGAAAAGTGACATGTGGAGGGGTATGTGTTGTGTCAGGAATCATGTCGAGGTTAAGAGTGAGGAGGAAGTGATCCGAGGTGTGCAGTGGAGTAACCAGCACATGATCAGTGGAGCAGTGTCATGTGTAAATAAGGTCCAGTTGGTTGCCTGATTTGTGAGTAGCCGTAGTTAACACTCTCTTGAGATCAAAAGAGGCAAGCAGAGTGTGGAAGTCTGCAGCTTGAGGTTTATCGAGGTGGATGTTGAATTCTCCAAGTATAACTAAGGGAGTACCATCCTCAGGAAAGGTTGAGAGCAATACATCTAATTCTTCCACGAAGTTACCTAGTGGTCCTGGAGGTCGATAAACAACTACAAAATGGATTTTTAGAGGGTAGGTAATAGTAACCGAATGTGATTCAAAGGAGCTGTTGATACACAGATATCTGTCAATCTGAGGCTGTTATGGGTTGCGTGCGTTTTGCTCGACTGACTGATATTCTACAGTCTGTCCGGAAACCTAGGCTCTCAAGCATATATGGTTCTTTCAGTGAATAGATCGACGGGAAGGAAAGAAAATAAACCAAACAATAGTTTAAACTTTTTTTTCCATCAGTAATCAAAGTTAGTGTGTCGATTTAATAAAAAATCCATATATTATATAGTTTAGAGAATATTACATAATTCATCAATGCCCGTTTGTCATGTATAATACACCAACCAATCATGATCTGACACATTTCATTGGACAATAATGTGAATTGGAGCAGACATTTTCTGTTTTTATTCATAAATCGGTTGAGAATTACATGGGGCAGACAAGCTTATTTGTAGAGCGATCTGGATCTGCGGTTTGTCTCATTTTATAAATCATATTGCATCGCTGAGAAAATGGATGCTAAATGACTACGAAAGCACGGCACAAAACCGTGCAGCGCCAAAAGTTGCAATAATAGAAATCAGTATTCAGTTCACTTACATTTATGTATGAAGCACTGTTTACTATTTCATGAAACTATCATAATTAATGAAGCCCAAGTGCCACCTACAGGCCTATTATGTGAAGTGTAGGCTGGCGAAATGGTGACATGAAAGGATTTTATTATATTACCATTTTTGATAATTATGCAGTATTATGAAAGTGTCTTATGCTCATCAAACCTGCATTTATTTTATCAAAAATACAGAAAAACTGTAATATTGTGAAATATTATTACAATTTAAAAGAATATTTATCTATTTTAATATACTTTAAAATATCATTTATTTCTGTGATCAAAGCTGAATTTTCAGCATCATTACTCCAGTCTTCAGTGCATGATCCTTCAGATATAATATGCTGATTTATTATCAATATTGGAAACAGTTGTGCTGCTTATTTATTTATTTATGTATTTATTTATTTATTTATATTTATTTATTTATTTTTGGAACCTTTTTTGGGGTTCATTGATAAATAAAAAAAAAATAATAAAAAGAACAGCATTTATTCAAAACCTCAAGCTTTTCAATGTATACTGTTACAAAATATATATTTTAAATAAATGCTGTGCTTTTTAAACTTTTTATTAATCAAAGAATCCTGAAAAAAGTATCACAGGTTTCCAATATTGATAGTAAATCATAATTGCATGAAATGTATTTTAAAGTATATTAAAAATTTGATCAAATAAATGCAGGCTTGATGACCATAAATGACTTCTTACAAAAATATAAAATAGTAATGTATCCAAACTTTTGACCTATATTATTTTTTTTTTTATTTTTTTTTTTTTTTACATTGCCCCTATTTTACATTTGAGCCCCTGCCCCTGAGGAACTCTCTGCACGTCCCTGCTCCTCAAGATCGCAACTGAAAGTCGCAACGAATCCTCGTCGAGCAACAGGTCCTCTGAGGTAAATGAGTTTAGGAAGAAGTATGTAACCACAGTCGATAGCTTTGGTTAACTATTGAAGCCTTGTCTCTTGTCAAAAGGCTCAACGCGACCGCCGACTTTGCGTGCAGATTAATTTCCGCCTATTAGACAGCCTAGTCAGTTTATCGTTTTATTTTGTTATTGCATCACTCATAGCTCTAACGTTTAAAATAGAGTTTAGGAAGATGTATGTAACCACAATCATTAGCTTTGATTAGCTCTTAAAGCCTTGTCTCTTGTCAAAAGGCTCAACGCGACCGCAGACTTTGATGAACACTGCTGGCAGCAGCGACGTCTGTGTCCGAACCAGTCTTATCAATGACAGCGTAATCTCGTATCTACCTGATCTCAAATCACAAATCTCGTATCTCCGATTAAACATGATTTTGGGGAAATGTTGTCTTAATGTTGGTACACAACAGTATATGATAGCAATATAAGGTATAATACCAACTTTAACGATGCAATGTTTAATAACTCAAAAAATATGCCGTTTTTTTAATTTCCTGAAAAATAATGGTTTTGGAGATGCGAGGATTCCGCACGACAGCGACGATATATATATATATATATATATATATATATATATATATATATATATATATATATATATAAACTCCTATTCTAAGAAAAGCCTGAATTGTGAGATATAAACACGCAATTACCTGTTTCTCTTTTTTTTCTTTTTTTTTCTTTTTAATTCCATGATGGAAAAAGAAAAAAAAAAAAATTAAAATTCTCACAAAAAAAAAAAATGTAAATTGTAAAATTCTGAGAAAAAAAAGTCAGAATTGTGAGATATGAACATGCATTTGGGGAATAAAAGTTAGAATTGTGAGATAAAAAGTCACAAATACCATTTTTATATTTTTTATTCCACGGTGGACAAAAAACTTCTGCATCTTGAAAAAAATTGTGAAAGGATTGTAAACTCAAAATTCAGAGAACAAGATTAAAAATTGCAAGATAAACTGCAACTGTGAGATATGTACTCCTAATTCTAAGAAAAGTCTGAATTGTGAGATATAAACATGCAATTACCTTTTTTTTAAATTTCATGATGGAAAAAGAAAGAAAAAAAACTTTTGCATCTCACAAAAAAATGTAAACTGTAAAATTCAGAGAAACAAATCTGAATCGTAAGATATAAACTCAGAATTGGGGTGAGTCAGAATTTTTAGATAAAAAGTCCCAATAACCTTTTTTTTATTTTTTATTCCATGACATAAACAAAAACACAAACCAAAAAAAAAAAAAATAATAAAAATTCACATCAAAATGTAAACTCAAAATTCAGAGAAGAAAGTCAAACTTGGAATTACAAGAAAAAAGTCAATTTATATCTTACAGTTCTGACTTTTTTCTCACAATTATGAAAAATTGTGAGATAAAGTCACTTTAATTTTAAAAACTCAATTACTTTTTTACTTTTTTTTTATTCCCTAACAGAAATAGGCGTCCATACTAACATTATACTAACAAAATGACATGCTAAATTACAGAAAATAGCCCATTTAATTCCTCGGCATCTGTGTTTTGTTTTTTAGTTCAATTGAGAGACTCACCAAATCTATTCTGGCAAATCAAACAAACCCCTCCAGTCTTAGTTTTTAAATCTGAAGACTAATTAAGATACTAAATATCAGGGGTCTGATTATACATCAGGTACAGCTAGAGCGCTTGCGGCTCCGTCTTCATGATGCAATCCAGCTCTGACAGCATCAAAGCGTATAGCACTGCTTATTTCTCCATGAGAGCAGCTCAATGCTGAATACATATGATTGCCAATTGTAGTCATTCAGGAACGATATGCAATCGTTTACACTACACTTCTCAAAAGGAGATGTGAAATATGAGCTGTTTGAAGCACCTATTATGAATGAAAGCCACTTATTGTTGCTAAACGTACTGCATGAGAAGTTGAATGCATGTACACACAAAAGAAAAGAATGGCTCAGAATAAAGCACAACAGTAACTGACCACTTTTTCACATTGTGGGTTCCTGATCCATTTTTTCCCATGCATTTTCTCCAAAGACACTTCAGAAAAAAAAAAAATTACAATAAAACTGATGATGAAAAAAAAAAGGATTAATGCTGTTCTCTACTTTTGTATTATATACAGTGGTGTGAAAAATTGTTTGCCCCCTTCCTGATTTTTTTTTTTTTTTTTCATGTTTGTCACACTTTAATGTTTCAGATCAAACAAATTTAAATATTAATCAGAGATAACACAAGTAAACACAACATGCAGTTTTTTAAATGAAGTGTTTTATTATGAAGGGAAAACAAAATCCAAACCCACATGGCCCTGTGTGAAAAAGTGCTTGCCCCCTAAACCTAATAACTGGTTGGGCCAACCTTAGCAGCTACAACTGCAATCAAGCGTTTGCGATAACTTGCAATGAGTCTGTTACAGCGCTGTGGAGGAATTTTGGCCCACTCATCTTTGCAGAATTGTTGTAATTCAGCCACATTGGAGGGTTTTCGAGCATGAACCGCCTTTTTAAGGTCATGCCACAGCATCTCAATAGGATTCAGGTCAGGACTTTGACTAGACCACTCCAAAGTCTTCATTTTGTTTTTCTTCAGCCATTCAGAGATGGACTTGCTGGTGTGTTTTGGGTCATTGTCCTGCTGCAGAACCAAAGTTCGCTTCAGCTTGAGGCCACGAACAGATGGCCGGACATTGTCCTTCAGGATTTTTTGGTAGACAACAGAATTCATGGTTCCATTTATCACAGCAAGTCTTCCAGGTCCTGAAGCAGCGAAACAGCCCCAGACCATCACACTACCACCACCATATTTTACTGTTGGTATGATGTTCTTTTTCTGAAATACTGTGTTACTTTTATGCCAGATGTAATGGGACACACACCTTCCAAAAAGTTCAACTTTTGTTTCGTCAGTCCACAGAGTATTTTCACAAAAATCTTGGGGATCATCAAGATGTTTTCTGGCAAAACTGAGACGAGCCTTTATGTTCTTTTTGCTCAGCAGCAGTTTTCGTCTTGGAACTCTGCCATGCAGGCCATTTTTGCCCAGTCTCTTTCTTATGGTGGAGTCATGAACACTGACCTTAACTGAGGCAAGTGAGGCCTGCAGTTCTTTGGATGTTGTTCTGGGGTCTTTTGTGACCTCTTGGATGAGTCGTCACTGCGCTCTTGGGGTAATTTTGGTCGGCCGGCCACTCCTGGGAAGGGTCACCACTGTTCCATGTTTTCGCCATTTGTGGATAATGGCTCTCACTGTGGTTCGCTGAAGTCCCAAAGCTTTAGAAATGGCTTTAAGCACTTTTTCACACAGGGCCATGTGGGTTTAGATTTTGTTTTCCCTTCATGGAAAAAAAACCTTCATTTAAAAACTTCATGTTGTGTTTACTTGTGTTATATTTGATTAATATTTAAATTTGTTTGATGATCTGAAACATTAAAGTGTGACAAACATGCAAAAAAAAAAAAAAAAAAAATCAGGAAGGGGGCAAACAATTTTTCACACCACTGTGTATATATGTATATATATATATATATATATACAGTCAAACCAAAATGTATTCAGACACCTTCAACATTTCTCACATTATCACAGTTTATTCGCTATAGTATAGAAAACAGTAATAAATTAATAAAATATGACAAGAACTAAACTAAACTGAAAGGTATGTAACAAAACATGGTCAGGTCAAAGTGTCAAATCAAATTTTTGGTCCCAAATTTTTATCAGTTTTACTGGTAGTCCACTGTATGAAGATTTTTTTTTTTTTTTTTTTTTTTTTGAGATATAATCATTTACTTTATGTTGCTCTCCTCACTTACATAAATTAACTATAGTGTCCTGCACTCACTAGTAAAAAAGTTCCAAAAATTATATCTGGTGTCTGAATAATTTTTGGCTTGACTGTATACATATACAGTCATGGCCAAAAATATCGGCGCCCTTGGTAAATAAGATCAAAGAAGGCTCTGAAAATAAACCTGCATTATTAATCCTTTTGATATTTTATTTTAATAATTCACGAAAATCTAACCTTTCATTGGATAATAATAATTTAAAATGGGGGGAAATATCATTATGAAATAAATGTTTTTCCATCACAATGAGAAAAACCAAAGAATATATTTCTGATGTGCAGCAAAAGATAATTGAGCTTCACAAATTAGTGAAGTGGCTTTAAGAAAAGAGCTAGAGCAGTGAAAATTCCCATTTCCACCATCAGGGCGATAATTAAGAATTTCCAATCAATATAAAATGTTAGGAAACTGCCTGGAAGAGGATGTGTGTCTATATCGTCCTAATGCATGGTGAGAAGGAGAGTTTGAGTGGCTAAAGACTCTCCAAGGACCACAGCTGAAGAATTGCAGAAAATTGTTGAGTCTTGGGGTCAGAAAACCTTAAAAAAAATTGTCAAACAGCACCTACATCACCACATGTTGTTTGGAGGGTTTCAAGAAAAATTCTCCTAGCTCATCCATAAACAAACTCCAGCATATTCAGTTATCAGACACGACTGGAACTTCAAATGGGACTGGCTTCTATGGTCAGGTGAAACTAAAAAATGAGCTTTTTAGCAGCAAACACTCAAGATGGGTTTGGTGAACACAGGAATAAAAAGTACCCCATGTGTACAATGAAATATACTGCTGTGTTTTTGATGTTGTGGGCCTATATTTCTGCTGGAGGTCCTGGACATCTTGTTTAGACACATGGCATCATGAATTCTATCAAATACCAACAGATAAAAAAAAAAAAAATCAATAAGTGACTGACTCTGTTAGAAATCTTATAATGGGCCATGTTTGGATCTTCCAACCGTACAATAATCCAAACACAAACCTCAAAAACAACACAAAAATGGGTCACTGAGCACAAAACCAAGCTTCTGCTATGGCCATTCCAGTCCTCTGACCTGAACCCTGTAGAAAATGAGTGGGGTGAACTGAAGAGAAGAAGCACCATCATGGAGCTGGGAATCTAAAGGGTCTGGACTGATTCTGGATGAAGGAATGGTCTCTGATCTTTTGTCAGGTGTTCTCTAACCTCATCAGGCATTATAGGAGAAAATTTAGAGCTGTTAAACTGGCAAATGGAGGTTACAAAAAGTATTGAATAAAAGGGTGCTGTTAATTGTGGCCAATGTGTATTAGAGAAAAACATTTATTCCATAATGATATTTCCCCCCATTTTAAATTCTTATTATCCAGTGAAAGGTTAGATTTTTATGAATTTTATAAAATAAAAGATCAAAAGGATTAACAATGCAGATTAATTTTCACAGCCTTCTTTCATCATATTTACCAAGGGTGCCGATATTTTTAGCCATGACTGTATGTGTGTGTATATGTGTGTGTTTTTTAAATAGTTACAAAACAATATATTTCAAATAAATGCATTTTTTTTTTACATATTCAAAGAATTTTGAAAAATATTTTACAGTTTATATATATATATATATATATATATATATATATATATATATATATATATATATATATATATATATTTTTTTTTTTTTTTTTTTTTTTTTTCATTTATTTAGGTTTGTACATTATCATTAACACAAAACCAATCATAAAGAATGCAGAGATTCTCAGTACCTCAGGAAAAAAATTACAAGCACTGACTTGGATTACTAAATGGATGTATTCTCTGTGCAATGTGAAAGTTTACTTTTTCTTGACTGAAACAACATTTGATTGAGGTGTCAAGCTTTTATTCCAGTGCTTGAGGCGAACACTTTGAGTGCAAAGCAGATCAGAAGTTGCTTTTCTACGGGATCCACAAGAAAAGCAGTGGGCCGTGGGGGGTGTGAAGGGTCACAAAGAGAGAGAGGTATTTCTCGCACAGAGCAACAAATACCTCAGAGATGGGTAAAGATGATAGCATCAATCACCACCCCCCACAGACAACCCTAAAGGTGCTCCAAAAACGCTGGCCTTTTAAACTGATTTGAGGGTGGTGTCTGTAAACCAGCCCATATTCTGGGCACAGATCAAATCACAGCCAATATCTGCAAAAAAAAAAAAAAAAAAAAAAAAAGGTTGGATAGGCACAGTTCACAGCAGAAATAATCTTTCAACTAGCAGTGAACCAACGCAATATGCTTTTCAAGAACAGTTTGATTCTCATAGTCAGCTTTATTTTTCAACTTCGTTCTTATTGTATTGTGTATGTCATACATTATTTTAAGTATGTATTTAAGTATGTTCGGTAATTGTATGGAGCATCTGCAACAAGCTGAATGAAGCACAAAAGGTAAGTCACAATAAATTACACTTACTACAATTTCAGCTAGAAGGTAAGGGTCGGTAAGGGTACATCTCATGATAACTAGGACACATTTCACCTAAAAATAAAAAGGAAAGAAAAGTGGAAATTAAATTTAACAAAAATAAAGGTTTTATGAATTTTTGGAGTGTTTACATTATTTTATTAACATTTTTAAACACATTTACTATTCATTACCGCATTCAACAGTTGTACTAATATTTTATTTCAGCCAAAAATAAATAAATAAAAATGTACTTCAAAAGATTATTTGAAATATTTAATTCTGCATAAATTAGACACAATAATACAAATACTACCATGTATAAATACTTTTCTGTTTCAATGTTACATAATGAGAATATATCAGGGATATTATCTTTAACTAAAACAAAAAAATAAAAAAATAATAATAATAGTTACTTGAAAAAAAAAAACACCCTGTTCTTTTTAACTTTTTATTTATCAAAGAATCTTGGAAAAAATATCACAGGTCCCAAAAAATATTAAGCGGCACAATTGTTTCCAACATTGATTATAAATCAGCATATTAGAATGATTTCTGAAGGATCATGTGACACTGAAGACTGGAGTAATGATGCTGAAAATTCAGCTTTGCTTCACTGGAATAAATTGTATTTTAAAGTATATTAAAACAGAAAAATAGAGAATTTATTAAAAGAAAATAATTTATTTAAAAAAAATATTTATCAATACAAATAAAAAACAAAAACAATTACTAAAACTTTAACTAAAATTCAAGTAAAAATAAAATAAAATAAAAAAAAAATCTAATTCACAATATTAACAAAAACTAATGTACATCAATGGCTTTATTTTCTTTCAGAAAATATATTTTATTATTTTTTCATGTTCTTTTGATTTTGGGGTGAAATTCATCTGCAAAGCACCTTAGCAGAGTCCAATAATAAGCACACTCAGAAAACTTCAAAGGCAAGCCGTACCGCATTGGATCACCATTCTGTGCCTGCTGGGGTAAAATTGGCTTAGTACTCGTGTTGGGAGTCAAATAATTGTTGCATGCGTGTGGAAATGACCTTCTTATTCATGCCATTTTTATATGGAATAGCTCTGAGAGACGGGTGACAGTGACTGGAGCTGCGACCTCCAGCTGTTTCAATTTACTCTCTCTTTTACAGTTTTAATTATCTTCTCTTTTCTTTTTGAACATAAACATGCAGAACTAATAAAAGTTATTGGTGCATATAGTTCTCCTGATATTCATAATGACAGTTTTGTCAAGGGAGCAAAAACAACAAGTTGCATGACGTCTTGACAGTCAAATATGCCGGTAGTTTATGTTTGTCTCAAAGACATACACACAACGAATGTCAAATGTTGAAATATATATGACACACTCTCTCTCTTATTTTTCTGGTCTTATTGTGCATGATTTACATTATTTAATCATCAAAATCATATACAGCTGCATCTCAATAAATTAGAATGTTGTGGAAATGTTCATTTATTTTAGTAATTCAACTCAAATGTGAAACTCGTGTATTAAATAAATTCAATGCACACAGACTGTAGTTTAAGACTTTGGTTCTTTTAATTGTGATGATTTTGGCTCACATTTAACAAAAACCCACCAATTCACTATCTCAACAAATTAGAATATGGTGACATGCCAGTCAGCTAATCAACTCAAAACACCTGCAAAGGTTTTCTGAGCCTTCAAAATGGTCTCTCAGTTTGGTTCACTAGGCTACACAATCATGGGGAAGACTGCTGATCTGACAGTTGTCCAGAAGACAATCATTGACACCCTTCACAAGGAGGGTAAGCCACAAACATTCATTGCCAAAGAAGCTGGCTGTTCACAGAGTGCTGTATCCAAGCATGTTAACAGAAAGTTGAGTGGAAGGAAAAAGTGTGGAAGAAAAAGATGCATAACCAACCGAGAGAATCGCAGCCTTATGAGGATTGTCAAGCAAAATCGATTCAAGAATTTGGGTGAACTTCACAAGGAATGGACTGAGGCTGGGGTCAAGGCATCAAGAGCCACCACACACAGACGTGTCAAGGAATTTGGCTACAGTTGTCGTATTCCTCTTGTTAAGCCACTCCTGAACCACAGACAACGTCAGAGGCGTCTTACCTGGGCTAAGGAGAAGAAGAACTGGACTGTTGCCCAGTGGTCCAAAGTCCTCTTTTCAGATGAGAGCAAGTTTTGTATTTCATTTGGAAACCAAGGTCCTAGAGTCTGGAGGAAGGGTGGAGAAGCTCATAGCCCAAGTTGCTTGAAGTCCAGTGTTAAGTTTCCACAGTCTGTGATGATTTGGGGTGCAATGTCATCTGCTGGTGTTGGTCCATTGTGTTTTTTGAAAACCAAAGTCACTGCTCCCGTTTACCAAGAAATTTTGGAGCACTTCATGCTTCTTTCTGCTGAGCAGCTTTTTAAAGATGCTGATTTCATTTTCCAGCAGGATTTGGCACCTGCCCACACTGCCAAAAGCACCAAATTTGGTTAAATGACCATGGTGTTGGTGTGCTTGACTGGCCAGCAAACTCACCAGACCTGAACCTCATAGAGAATCTATGGGGTATTGTCAAGAGAAAAATGAGAAACAAGAGACCAAAAAATGCAGATGAGCTGAAGGCCACTGTCAAAGAAACCTGGGCTTCCATACCACCTCAGCAGTGCCACAAACTGATCACCTCCATGCCACGCCGAATTGAGACAGTAATTAAAGCAAAAGGAGGCCCTACCAAGTATTGAGTACATATACAGTAAATGAACATACTTTCCAGAAGGCCAACAATTCACTAAAATGTTTTTTTTTTATTATTATTATTGGTCTTATGAAGTATTCTAATTTGTTGAGATTGTGAATTGGTGGGTTTTTCTTAAATGTGAATTGTGAAAAATAATCACAATTAAAAGAACCAAAGACTTAAACTACTTCAGTCTGTGTGCATTGAATTTATTTAATACACAAGTTTCACAATTTGAGTTGAATTACTGAAATAAATTAACTTTTCCTCAACATTCTAATTTATTGAGATTCACCTGTAATTATAATATAATATAATATAATATAATATAATATAATATAATATAATATAATATAATATAATATAATATAATATAATATAATATAATATAATAATTTATTCATTCATTCATTCATTCTCAATATGAAATCATATTTATTCTGTGCATGATTCATCTGTGCTGTTATTCCAAAAAAGATTAGTCCTCATAATATTTAATCATCAGAATGTAATATTTATATAATAAATTATAAAATAAAATAACAAAATCAAAATTCTCCAATTGTCAATCAACTGCAAACACCCACTAATTATTTAACAAATAAATTAAAATGAATCCAGAAATCAAATATATATTTATATATATACACTACCAGTCAAAATTTTTGAAAAGTAAGATTTTTAATGTCTCTTCTGCTCACCAAGCCTGCATTTATTTGATCCAATGTACAGCAAAAACAGTAAAAGTTTGAAATATTTTTACGATTTAAAATAACTGTTTTATATTTGAATATATTCTAAAATATAATTTATTCCTGTGATCAAAGCTAAATTTTCAGCATCCTTACTCCAGTCGCATGATCCTTCAGAATCCTTCATTCTAATATGCTGATTTTGTGTTCAAGAAACATTATTATTATTATTATTATTATTATTATTATTATCATCATCAGTATTTAAAACAGTTGAGTGTTTTTTTTTTTGTTTTGTTTTTTTTTGTTTTTGCAGGATTATTCGATAAATATTTATATAAATATTATTCATTAAGTTAAGCATTTATCTGAAATAAAAAAGTTTTTGTAATATTATACACTATACCATTTAGAGTCAGTTAGAGTCAGTGTCAGGGATTCGTCACAATCACCACAGTCACCACCCAGGACAATCACCCGCTCACAGTCACCTGAGTTCTAATCGCCCGCACCTGCTGTCACCAATCAAGCCACACTATATACACACACACATCCCAACCTCTCACTGTCTGGTTTACTGGTCACCTACACGGACTGTTCTGGACTCCCCTAAGAATTACCTACCAGGGTTCCTTACCCTTCGATGCTCTCTGCCGGTCTGCCAACGAATTCCTGTTGTTCCTGCTCCAAGATCCCAGACCAACCTGCAAAAGATAAACACATCAGCAAGATCACAGATAAGCCCTCAGTATCCTACACCTGCTTTTGCCTCTCCCGTTCCAGTTTCCTGAATAGCTGTCAATAAACCATCTTGTTTGTCACTTACCTGTTGTCTCTGGCCTTGCTTCGTGACAGTCAGATTAGAGTCCTTATTTTCGAAGTTATAGAAATTAATACTTTTAGCAAAGATGCTTTCAATTGATAAAGTGATAAACACATTTGTTACAAAAGCTTTCCATTTCAGATAAATGCTGTTCTTTTGAACTTTCTATTCAAAGAAACCTGAGAATTCTACTCAGCTGTTTCATTTTTTAATATTACTGTTCAGCAATTTGACTGGTAGTGTATAATATTCCAAAACAATACATTTATACTAAATTAATTATTATTCAAATTTATTTGAAAAGGGACCATGTACAATTTTAACACATTTCCATTTTGTGTATTGTACCGAATTTAGCCAATAGCTAGTTTTCATCTGCGGTCCCTTGGCAGGTAATCATAAACATGACAAACACATACAATACAGTAATACTTATACACATCCTATCAGAGCTACAAAAAAAAAAAAACAGGTTAAACCATAACCATGTCAGACTTTACACAGTTGAGTTGATTTAAAAAAAAGGTTTTAGTTTCAATTTAAAAATGTCAATAGATGTGCACATCCTTATGTCTTCTGGTAGAGTGACCCAATGAGTAATAGCTTTCACTGAGAAAGACGATAGTCCACAGGCACAGTGATGAAATTCAACAACACAATCACTAGTAGATGATCTATTAGATCTTACAGAGACTTTTGAACGAAAATGCACAAAATCACGAAGTATGCAAGGGGCCAAACCATTTAAAATTTTATAAACCATATATTATATATAAAAAAAAAAATCACAATCAACTGCAAACACCCACAAATGATCTACCAATAAATCAAAGGCATCCATACATTTCTCAAAATGAATATCATTTTACCTGAAAATCAAATTATTTAAAAAAAAAAAAAAAAAAAAAAGCATTTTCTCAGGCGACACCTTTTGCATGTATTATAACCCAAAGAACTACCACCTGGTCTGCAAAGTTAATATTCCAGTTGTGATCTCCAAGGTGCCTCCTCCTCCCCACTTTTTCAGATGTGCAGGTCCTCCTGTGTCTTTGACAGACAGCGGGGACAATATGCCAGTCACGTACAAGAGCGAGAGCAGCCCAAGCATGCATTAATTCCTACATTAAACACAGGCCCAGTCACACAGCTCTCATGCTGTTTGAAGCTCCCTCTTTGCTAGACTAGAGTTCTTGCGCTGCCCTTCTATCCCATGATTCCCTGCTGCAGCAGTTCAAGCCTGGCCTGCCATCATCTGTCACTCAAACCGAGTCCAATGTGAAGCAGGAGTCCAATGTGAAGCAGCCTTGTAACTCTCAGGGGACGAGAGCAAATGGCGAGGCAGAAGTTAAATAATGCACAATAAGTAGCAGTCGGAGCCAAAACTCTCCAGTGATATCAACACGAGGAAGCAGGTGTTTGTCTCTGAGTGGCGAGTTCAGGGGGATTTATACACAAAAATACAAACAAAATATTATGTTGCTTCACATTAAAGGTCAGAAACCCTTAGGAAACATTGTTGGAAAGGGTTTCTGAACTTTTATGTGATGCATAATAATATTTTGAAGTATTATTTATTATTTTGTTAAGTAGAAAGATTTAAGTAGTATTTATTTCTTATTTACAACTTTGAAAATCATTTTTGACTTTAAATTAAATGCTGTTCTTTTGAACTTTCTATTCATCAAAGAAATCATTTTCATTTGATTTTTTTTTTCTTCACAAAAATAAAAAGCAGCACAACTGTTTTCAAAACTCATAATTAAATCAGCCTTTTAGAATAATTTCTGATGGATCATGTGACATTGAAGATGGGAGTAATGATACTGAAAATTCAGCTTTGCACCTTTGCAGCTTTTGCATTTTTGGAATAAATTACATTTTAACATATTTTTTAAAAAAGAAAACAGTTCTCTGAAATATAATTTCCAATATTAGTGTTTTTACTGTATTTTATTTTTATTTTTATTTTTATTTTTTTTTTATTTTATTTTTTATTTTTTTTAAGAAATGCAGCTTTTGATAAGAATAAGAGACTTAAATAAGAGATAAATAATAATAAAAAAAAAAGGCATGAACACAGTTATTTTTGTGCCTGACCTTTATTGAATATGCATTTGCAGGAGTTTCCCTTTTAGATGTAAAATTTATGGGAGGAGAGAATTAATGTGAATCGCGCAACACAATTTACTAACGTTTGTGCTCGACAAATTATGAAATTAAGAAAAGCATGTCTTAAAGCAGGCGCTAATTTGCACTGCTCTTGGTAGATTGCGCTGGTCATTATGGAAATGATCTGGCTGTGTCTGTGTTCTTTAATGTGTGCATTGTCAGTAAATGACACACAGAATTTTCCCCTCCCATCGGCACTTTTATGGAATTGCGCTCTAAGGCTTTGCCCTGTTTAGTAAAATCTGGCCCAAAATATATATAAAAAAATCATAAAACTTTAACTTATTTTATTTCAGCTAGTTGCAAAGGTAACATTTCTCATTTTTGTTTAGCTTAATTTGAAGTACTAAAATAAGTTAGATTAAACTTTTAAATAAATAAATAAAACCAATATAGATCTTTTAAAAAACTGACAAAAATCCAACAAGCCTAATAAAGGTGAAAACAAAAAACAAAAAACAAACAAAGAAATAAATAAATAAAATTATATATATATATATACATATATATATATATATATATATATATATAAAATTAATTCAAAATATTTATAAAAACTATAATAGTATATCAATAATACTAAAATAACTGATTTGAATGACTGGAAAAGTCATTGAAAAATCATTAAAATTCTCTCTGACATGTAAATAAAGCCCTACCAACCAACAGCTATATTGCAAACTCGTCCCACCCAGCCTTAGTTTGTGATTTATTTATTTTTTTTTTTCTCCCCCGTGAAGCACTTCAACTTCGCGGCTCCACACAAGTGGCATTTCCACAGCCAAATCGTCCTTTCACAATACGAACAAGTCAGTGCGGTGTATAATTTAACCATCATGACCAGCCCTGTCTTTTTTGTCCCCTGGGGAGGTTCTGGGGTGATAACCATCTCTGTCTCTGAGCAATTTACAGCCATCAGTTCCAGGAAGCACAACATTAGCCAGAAAATGATCTCCAATGGCTAGCCAATTCACAGGAACTAAATTGAAGATGCACCTCGCTGCCGTCCCGACTATGAATCAGCGATAACCCCCCCGCTGGGCTTAAATAAAAAACTGCGTTTTTGGAGATTACTTAAGACTTGTTGAATTACATCAGCTGTTTATTTTGAAAAGCGGGGTTGAAAAGGGAGAGAGAACGCAACTGAAACATCAAGCGTTCTATCGGTTAGAGGTCTGTTCCAGATCAGAGGTCAAATGAAAATATCAAATTACATCCCCAAATCCACATGTTATCAGCGGAGTGGCACAAATGAGTTTACAAGCCGACTTTGAAGAGCTCTGCGAAGACTTTTTTTTTGTTGTGGATGCTGGTTCTTGTGAGATACAATCTCCTGACAACTTTCTTTAAAAAGGCATTTTCTGCTGTGGCATTTGATCCTCTTTAAAAAGACAAGCAAAGAGAGATGAAAACAGAAATGGTTTAATGGTTCAAATCATCTCTGTCGTGGACTAAACGCTTTCTCGGATGAAGACGCAAACTTATTTGAGCTCTTTGTTTGCCAATAAGACTTAATTAGACTCAATGTCAGCTCTTTTATGTCAATGCAGATGTTGATTTTGAGTTCAAATCGTTGTGATAGATAGATAGATAGATAGATAGATAGATAGATAGATAGATAGATAGATAGATAGATAGATTTTTTTTTTTTGAGCTTATAAATCACCATCCATTTCTGTTTTATATAAAAAGCTGCTGAGACATTTTCCTAAAATTACATTTTGTGTTTAAAAAAGAAAGACAACTATATTGGGTCAGAATGACATGAGGATGAGTAAAAAGTTGTACTTTTTTCTTGTTTTTTTTTTTTTTTTTTAAATCCTATAAGAACCGCAAGAATTAAATGATTTTAACTTATATTAAATGCTAAATGTTTACATTGATAAATGAATTTTAAAAACATGAAATAAAGTATTTTAAAATATTTTATATTTTTATATACTTTGAAAGGAGTTATCGGTAATTAAAAATGTTTTGGCAACATAAAATTTGCATGAAAAAAGTAATATAGGCCTAATGGTTCATTTATTATTATTATTATTATTATTATTGTTGTTGTTGTTGTTGTTGTTGTTGTTGTTGTTGTTGTTGTTGCTGCTGTTGTTACCATCATTATTATTATTTAATCAGTGAAACATGTAACATTTTTTATTTGACAAAACAGCAAAAAAACTGAAAGAAGGGGGGGGGGGGTGATTTTCAATAAAAACAACTTCATGTCTAATATTTCTTGCTCTTTGGTGTTTACTTTCTTGCTTAGGACATAAGCATCTGCTAAATGAATACTGTATTTTTTAGCAACAAGGAGGGCTTTTGGGAATATCAATGCACGGCGGGATAGAGGCAGAAGTCGATACAGTGACCTCAGCTGTCATTACCGGTGGGTCTGGTCAATCAGACATGGGGAAGCATCTTAAAGACGAGCCATATATAATTAATGACACGCTGAATACAGTCACTCTCTCATAGCATTCATTCCACTAGTTAGTCACTACTGCTTCACATACTTGTGAAATTACAACACTTTTGTGGATTATCCATTTATTTGAGAGGCTAAAAGTTGAAATCCCTAACACTAAATATTACATTTCAGCACAATAAATCATTTGCACTATTACATAACATTCACATTTAATCATTAAGCAGATGCTTTTGCCAAATTACAATTACAAAAAGAGTCCACTTTACTATGTTTCTTAACATACTTTTAAAAGGTGCACTTTGTAATAATGGCAAATTAAAAGTTTTAAATTACATTTTCAATAATTTTGTTTTAATAATCATTTGCTGCACTTTAAAAAAGTACACTTATTTTGACGTGTTAACTCATGAAGTACTTGTGCGCAAACTGCGCATATATATATAAAAGAATCGTAACTATTTATATATATATATATATATATATATATATATATATATATAGTTACGATATTAGTATATTAGTATAAATATGTTTTAAATGTACAAAAATGCAAATTTATCATTAGAAATCTGTAATTACACATATATATTGTGCAAAAGACACAAGTTTCAATAGAACTGACATTGAAATATTTTAGTTTATCAAATATATTTGTCATTATATTATAGTATTTTAATGATGAAATTACATATAAAAGATCAAAATTTGTCAAAAACACTCTAAAGTGTTTTTTTGTTTGTTTTGTTTTGTTTTTTGCACCCTCATATTACATTTAATATAAATTTCAATTATAATCCATTTTCAATTAATTAACAATATTTTCATTTAAAAACACAGCATGGAAATTAATTTTACAAAAACATTACATTCAGTTCACACTTTTAGTGTATTTTTTAAATGATATTGTTCCGATAATAAGTGAAAAAGTAAAGTATATTTCTTTTTCACAGGGGAACCACAAATCCAATTATTATCATTGTTGTTTCTGTGATTAAAGTTGTAGCATTTTGTAATTTATAAATTGCATGCAACAAGAAAGATAAATCAGAAAACTAAAAATCTTGTGAATACAGTGTAATTGGACAGTTTGATGTGTACTGTAACCTCCACAAACATGTTTCTGTCCTCTGGTCCTATACCTATAACTCAGGAAGGAGATCAATTAATATATATATATATATATATATATATATATATATATATATATATATATATATATTTTTTTTTTTTTTTTTTTTTTTTTTTATTATTATTATTATTTTTTTTTAATTAGTAAAAATAAAAAAAGAATCCATTAAATTACAATGTATACAAGTACAAATGCATGTATACTTACATTTTTTTAATCTGATTTTTAATAAATCTATTATGACTTATGAATTTATACATGTATTATTATTTATGACCTGCCCAACTCAATCTTCAAGAATCAGCTAAAAACACATCTCTTCCATCTTTATTTGACCCTTTAACTCTACCACTCTCTTTTCTAATTCTATTCTTTAAAAAAACTAACACTAGCTTTTCTAATCTTTTTGTATTTTATCTATTTGTTTTCTTTTTATTTATTATAGAATTAACAAAAGCAAAAAAGGCCTCTAACACTAGCTTGCTCTATTCTTTTTCTATTCTATCTGGTTTTCTTTTTATTTATCATATAATTGGAAAAAAAAACTTGCTACGTACTGTATACTGCATGAAGCTAACTGAGACTTGTTATAGCACTTGCATATCATTGCTCTTTTGTTGATTTTGATTGCTTCTATTGTCCTCAAGTCGCTTTGGATAAAAGCGTCTGCTAAATGACTAAATGTAAATGTAATAAATATATAAACAAACAAATACATTTTTGTTCACATTACAGTTTTTTTTTAGGAGAAAATGTCTTTAATAGTCATAAACATAAATCACAATTTAAACCAGTGTTTTCTAGTTTAAACTGCTTTTACTTATTTTATATTTATTTATTTTATTTGACTTTTCTTATTTTACAGTCATATGTATTAGATTTTCATATTATGTCTATATAGTTTTTGTTCATTTTATTTCTTTTTATGTTAAATTTTACTTTTAGTTATTTTAGTGCATCAAGTTGAAATCAAGAAATGTTTTCTTGGCAATTAGCAGAAATAAAATGAATAATTTTTTAAAATATTTCATTTCAGTTAAATTTTATTTTATTTTCACGCAACATGTTTATGGTTTCAGTTGTAATTATAACTATAATAACCCTTATAAAAATATTTAATATTTTATTTATATACAATATAACTATTATTATTATTAGTATTAGTATTAGTATTAGCATTAGTATTATTATTATTATTATTATTATTATTATTATTATTATTATTATTATTTTGAGGGTTATGACCCAGACATTTCTTTGTGAGATTCACCTATTTGTTGTTTGGTACAAATCGATACAGTATATACTTCCTGTACATATTGATGTATCCTGGAATTGAACTCTAGAGTTGACTAACTAGAGTTCGTACTTGACTAACTAGGGCCCAGGTCAGGAAGCAGACAGACTGGCTAAACCGACCGTCTGCTAGCCACCTCATGCCACAGAATTCAGTTAATTCTCAGCACATAGAGACTCCTTCATCTAGATATCACACTATAGAGACTGTGTCTGTTCCCCGTACTAGAAAATACAGAAAACGTCCAAACCAAAGTAATAGAAATAATTTAATTGATGTTCAACAAATAAAAAATGTTTTCAATACAGAGAAACAATTGATAAAACTTGGCTTACTGAATATCAGGTCCCTTTCTACAAAAGCACTATTTGTAAATGATTTGATCAATGATCATAACCTAGATTTGCTCTGTTTGACAGAAACATGGCTAAAACCAGATGAATACATTACTTTAAATGAGTCTACCCCCCAAGATTACTGCCATAAAAATGAGCCACATCCAAAAGGTAAAGGAGGAGGTGTTGCTACAATTTATAGCAATATTCTCAGTATTTCTCAGAGGGCAGGCTTTAAGTATAACTCGTTTGAAGTTATGGTGCTGCGTATAACATTATCTAGAGAAACACGTATTAGTGATAAATCACCTGTGATGTTTGTACTGGCTACTGTGTACAGGCCACCAGGGCACCACACAGACTTTATTAAAGAATTTTCTGATTTTCTATCTGAGTTAGTACTGGCTGCAGATAAAGTCTTAATTGTTGGTGATTTTAATATTCATGTCGATAATGAAAAAGATGCATTAGGATCAGCATTCATAGACATTCTGAACTCTATTGGGGTTAGACAACATGTTTCAGGACTTACTCATTGTCGAAATCATACTCTAGATTTAATACTGTCACATGGAATTGATGTTAGTGGTGTTGAAATTCTGCAGCAAAGCGATGATATCTCAGATCATTATCTAGTCTTGTGTAAACTCCATATAGCCAAAACTGTAAATTCTACTTCTTGTTACAAGTATGGTAGAACCATCACTTTTACCACAAAAGACTGCTTTGTAAGTAATCTTCCTGATTTATCTCAATTCTTCAGCATATCCAACAGCGCAGAAAAACTTGATGATGTAACAGGAACTATGGACTCTCTCTTTTCCAGCACTTTAGATACAGTTGCTCCTTTCGCTTAAGGAAGATCAAAGAAAACAGTCTGACTCCGTGGTATAATGAGCACACTCGCACCCTAAAGAGAGCAGCCCAGAAAATGGAGCGCAGCTGGAGGAAAACAAAACTAGAGGTATTTCGTATAGCTTGGCGGGAAAGTACCCTATCCTACAGAAAAGCATTAAAAACTGCTAGATCTGATTATTTTTCGTCTCTTCTAGAAGAAAACAAACATAACCCCCGGTATTTATTCAATACAGTCACTAAATTAACGAAAAATAAAGCATCAACAGGTGTTGGTATTTCCCAAGAGCACAGCTGTAATGACTTTATGAACTATTTTACTTCCAAGATCAATACTATCAGAGATAAAATTGTAACCATGCAGCCGTCAGCTATAGTATCGCATCAGATAGTGCACTATAGATCCCCTGAGGAACAATTCCACTCATTATTATAAGAGAGGAAGAATTGTATAAACTTGTTAAATCATCTAAACCAACAACATGTATGTTAGACCCTATTCCATCTAAACTACTAAAAGAGCTGCTTCCAGAAGTCATAGATCCTCTTTTGGCTTTTATTAATTCATCGTTGTCATTAGGATATGTCCCCAAAACCTTCAAATTGGCTGTTATTAAGCCTCTCATTAAAAAACCACAACTTGACCCCAAAGATCTAGTTAATTACAGACCGATCTCAAATCTCCCTTTTCTGTCAAAGATACTAGAAAAGGTAGTATCCTCACAATTATATTCCTTCTTAGAGAAAAATGGTATCTGTGAGGAATTCCAGTCAGGATTTAGACCGCATCATAGTACTGAGACTGCTCTCATTAGAGTTAAAAATGACCTGCTTCTATCATCTGATCGTGGTTGTATCTATTTATTAGTTCTACTGGATCTTAGCGCTGCGTTCGACACTATCGACCACAACATTCTTTTGAATAGACTAGAAAACTTTGTTGGCATTAGTGGAAGTGCCCTAGCATGGTTCAAATCGTACTTATCTGACCGCCATCAGTTCGTAGCAGTAAATGAAGAGGTATCATATCGATCACAAGTGCAGTATGGAGTACCTCAAGGCTCAGTACTAGGGCCGTTACTTTTCACGCTTTACAAGTTACCCTTGGGAGATATTATCAGGAGACATGGTGTTAGCTTTCACTGTTATGCTGATGATACTCAGCTCTATATTTCTTCACAGCCCGGTGAAACACACCAAATTGAGAAACTAACGGAATGCATAGTCGATATAAAAAACTGCATGACGAGTAATTTCTTACTGCTAAATTCTGAAAAAACAGAGGTGTTAATTATCGGACCTAAAATGTGTAATAACCCCACATGTAATAACCTAGAACACTATGTAACACTTGACGGCTGCTCTGTCAATTCTTCTTCATCAGTTAGGAACCTAAGTGTGCTGTTTGATAGCAATCTTTCATTTGAAAGCCATGTTTCTAGTATCTGTAAAACTGCGTTTTTCCATCTCAAAAACATATCTAAATTGCGACGTATGCTCTCAACGTCAAATGCAGAAATGCTAATTCATGTGTTTATGACCTCAAGGTTAGACTATTGTAATGCTTTACTGGGTGGTTGTTCTGCACGCTTGATCAATAAACTACAGTTGGTCCAAAATGCAGCAGCTACAGTTCTTACTAGAACCAGGAAGTATGACCATATTAGCCCGGTTCTGTCAACACTGCACTGGCTCCCTATCAAACATCGGATAGATTTTAAAATCGTGTTAATTACTTATAAAGCCCTGAATGGCTTAGCTCCTCAGTACTTGAGTGAGCTCTTATCATATTATAGTCCTCCACGTCCGCTGCGTTCTCAAAACTCTGGCCATTTGATAATACCTAGAATATCAAAATCGACTGCGGGCGGCAGATCCTTTTCCTATTTAGCGCCCAAACTCTGGAACAATCTATCTAACACTGTTCGGGAGGCAGACACACTCTGTCAGTTTAAATCTAGATTAAAGACACATTTCTTTAACCTGGCTTACACATAACACACTAATACACTTCTATTATTCAAATCCGTTAAAGGATCGTTAGGCTGCATTAATTAGATCAGCCGGAACCGGGAACACTCCTCATAACACACGATGTACTCGTTACATCGTAAGAAGAATGGCATCTATGCTAATATTTGTCTGTTTTTTTCTTATTCCATTTCTCAGTCCGTGACCGGATCAGATGGTGGATCGGTGCCGGAAGATGATGTCTGCGACCCTGATCGTCGGCAGAGGCCAGACACCTGGATGAGCCCCGGGGACATATCCCCAGTGAAGACCTTGACTTAAATAAATAAATAAATAAAATAAAACAAAATAACTAAAAATATAATAAAATACCTAACTACATAATACTATTATTGTTAGAAATTGCAACAATATAAAAATAGAAATATAATACATTTAAAATTTAATTAAAACAATAAGTAAAAAAAATAAAAAATAAACAATAATATCCTGGCCAGAGGAGAACTGGCCCCCCGACTGAGCCTGGTTTCTCCCAAGGTTTTTTTCTCCATTCTGTCACAGAGGGAGTTTTGGTTCCTTGCCACTGTCGCCTCCGGCTTGCTCATTTGGGGACACTTAATTTCTAATGATTATCATCAATTTGATTTCATATATACTATTTAAACTAAACTGAGCTAGACAATGACAACTCTGAATTCAATAATGAAATGCCTTTAACTGAAAATTGGGTGTTTAATCTTATTATACATTACTGGCACTCTGTCCTCCAATTTGATACTGTTAAGAGCTTTGACACAATTTGTATTGTTAAAAGCGCTATATAAATAAAGGTGACTTGACTTGACTTGACTAACTCACATTAGTCAATAAATACATATATGAAGTGGTATACTTCCCTAAATGCTGAAAGTCACCAGACCATCATTGTGTTCGCTACATTGGTGGAGGTCAAAGATACATGTGCAAGTGTGTAAGAAACACGATTGGAAACTCATTAATGTGGACACTCCGAAGGACAAACAATGTAGCCATAACTGACCGTTTTGTCCCCGTTTCATTAACTCAGGGAGCCAGGGGAGAAAAAAAAAATTACATGACCTAAAGTGTATTAATTTTCCAGTTTTTAATCTACATGGAGGTGTGACACGTTCATAATTCAGCGCACCATCTACCTGGAAAGTTAAAATACCTGAAAGTGGTTCAGACCTCAGAGTTATTGATCATACATGTCTGAGAGAGCTGGGTCACTCCTTACAGCGATGCTCCCACTATTACACCATCTCACTGTCGCAATCGCATGTCCTTGAACACAGTTTGTCAAAAAGGATTTTTTTCTGGCACAGTTCTTAAAGGAATAGTTCATCCAAAAAAATGAAAATTTAATCACCCTGAGGCTATACAAGATGTAGTTTGTTTCTTAATCAGAACAGATGTGGAGAAATTTACCACCACATCAGTTGCTCACCAATGGATCCTCTGCAGTGAATGGGTGCCGTCAGAATGAGAGTCCAAGCAGTTGATAAAAAGATCACAATCCAAACGTAATCCACACCACTCCAGTCCGTCAATTATCATCTTGTGAAGGGAAAACTTTCATGTCTGTAAGAAACAAATCCATCATAACGGTGTTACAACTTTAAACCACTATTTTTGGCTAAAATATGAGTTCATAATCCATAATAACGCTTTCTCCAGTGAAAAAATATCCCCTGTTGTCCTCTCACATTAAAATCCACCAACAAATTTGGACTGTTTTTGCTTTCATTGCTTGATCTGTACATATTTCTCTCCTGAAGCAGATGTAATTTTATTTTATTATTATTATTTTTTTTTCACTGTAGAAAGCAATATTATGAATGTAGGACTCATATTTTAGTGGAAATGGTTTTGAAGTTAAAATGTCTTAATGATGAATTAGTTTCTTATAAACATGCATCTTGTGGATTACTTACATTACTTGTGGATTATTGTGATGTTTTCATCAGCTGTTTGTACTCTCATTCTGATGGCACCCATTCACTGCAAAGGATCCATTGGCAAACAAGTGATGTAATATAAATTGCTTCAAATCAGTTCTGATGAAGAAATGATCTCATCTACATCTTGGATTGTCTGTGTCAGTGTTAACAGGGTTCAGTGTTGTTTGTACATGAAAACAGAATTTTCATTTTAAGTTGAACTATCCCTTTAAGAGTAAAGTGTTTTTACATGTAAAAATATGTGCTTCTATGCCAGTTTAATATATAAGAGAACACTATAGAGAGCAAATCCTTTAATTCCCTAAAGAATCAGGTCTATAATCTGCTTGAGCCCCATGGACCCCACATGGGACCACCCAAAACTGTAAGTGGCTAAAGGCAGTGATGTCTGTGCTCTGTGAGCTCCATCTGCTGCTCTGGCTGGTGCTTTGGTAAGCACTCAAGGACCTACCGCCTACTCAGGGAGAAGCTCCATTCCAGCAAACGCTTTTGTAGAAACTCAGAAAGTATTGTTTTTCTGCCTCTTCGTCTCTCTCCACTAATTTCACAAGCGTTCTCAGGGAGCTTTTCATGCCATTGTTGTATTCAGCTGCTCACTGGGGTCCTGAAGGCATGATTCTTTGCAAAGCTGCTGTGGAACAATATTTATTGTGAAAACCAATGTGCAAATAAACTGAAATGAAATAAATGTAAACTAGAAAGGTCTGCAGAGGCTATAGCTTCGAGATTTTCAGCTGCACTTGACTGCACTGGCCTCATAGTGTGAAAGCAGTGTTTATTTTAGTGCCTTTGAGATACTATTATTATGATACTAATACAAGAAATATTACAAACTATTATAGATTTTATTGCTATATTTAACAATTTTTATATTTTCAGATTTAAAGTTTTAGTAAGCTTGTTATGTGTTTTTGTTTATATTTATATATATATATATATATATATATATATATATATATATATATATATATATATATATATATAAGACAGAGAGAGAGAGAGAGAGAGAGAGAGAGAGAGAGAGATTTTGTAATACATCTATAGTACTTTTTATTCATTTTTTATTTACATTTTAGTTATTTTAGTAGCCCACATCAAGTTAAACTAAATGAAAATAAGAATTATTGCCTTGGCAGCTAGCTGGAATAAAATAAATTTATTTTTTTATATTTTATGTCAATTATATATGTTAATTTTAATATAAATTTTATTTCCAGTAAACATAAACGTGGAAAAATAAACTAGAACAAACATTAAAATTGACTTCTTTTCCTTGTCCAAAATTATATTTTTACATCAAGACAAGAAATATCACAAATCCCTATTACTTATTTCTGTATAAAATATGTCCACATAAAATATATATGTATATAAAGGTGTTTATCAGAGTCAATGTTATTTTAATATCACTGATATACTATTATAGTTTTGGTTAATATATTGAGCTGATATTTAGTTTTATTTTTACATTTTCACTATAATTTTATTTAAAGTTTTAGTAATTGTGTTGCGTTTTTGCCTTTTTAAGTATTTATATATATATATATATATATATAAATATAATTATTATTTATTCATTTTAGTTTATTTTGTTTTAGTTATTTTAGTACTGTAAGTTAAACTAAATGAAGTTTTGAACATTTTATTTTATTTCATTTTACATTTATTTTAAGAAATGAATAGGGTTTTTTATGGTTTGAGTTCTAATTACATAACAACCCTGATGAGAATGTGTTTTATTCTGTGACAAAGCCAAGACAATAAACAAACTGCAAGATTGAAGCTGTTGCCTGTTTTTCACCTGTTTCCCTCATCTCACACTATTTTGTCTTGCAATTATATTGGCTGTTGCACACTGCAATTGTGTTATTCTCACTCGTTAGCAACACACACACCTGACAATTAATCAACAAGACTTCAAGCAGGTTTAAAACCAGGACTTGCATCTGTAACTCCTCATATTTACACAAGCACACACACTAAAAAAGTTTCAGTGACACACAAGCACTGTAAGTTTTTGTTGCAAATTAAAACATAAAAAATTGAGTCTTGCAGTTTGTGATTGGCTTAAAGCATTAGTTTCTCCAAAAATGAAAAGTCAGAAAAATCATTAACTCACCTTCATGTGATTGTAAAATCATTTGAAAGAAGAGATCTTCAACTGTAGGCTACTGGTTCCTCATTTCCATGCAGTTAAAGCAAACTAGGTGCAGTTTTTGCTTCAAAAAGAACACAAAAGTGGCTCATTTAAGTTTGCATGCAATATTCCAAGTTTCATGTGACAGCTTTGTGTGACAAACAGACCGATATTTAAGTTGTTCTACACTGAACGTCTTGACACCCGCCAAAGCAGATGTCAGAATTTCTCCTTTAGTGTTCCACAGAAGAAATAAAGGGTTTGGGAATGACATGAGGGTGAAGAGATGATGACAGAATTTTCATTTTTGAGTGAACTATTACTTTAAGGTTGGAGTTATGAGTGTCTGGCTCAATATCAGCATTTATCTGTACGCCTCAGGCTTGCCGCCATTACAGATCGACTCAAATGCCTCTTCGCTGCTTGAATAAACTTCATGTGCAACAGCCTGCGAAGAATGGCAAAACACTTTCCCCGATAAGGTCATCAATAACTCATGAAGAATATCTAATGTCACTGACACTGGAAAATTGATCTTTTGTAATAGAATTCTGAAATGGCTTAACTCGCTTTCCAGGTGTTGTTGATATCAGGAGACGACACATTAGGATCCGGATAGAGAGCTCACAGAGTCTGTGTTGTCACAGGTTTCGCTAAAACAAAAGCTTTCAGCTCAAAAGCAGACACAACATTTGTGACCTTGCAGGAGAAATGAGCACAGAGGAATTTATTCATGTTAATGAACGCTCTCAGTCTGACGCGTGACGGCTCCGGATAGGATATGACTCAACCTCTCTGAACGAGGCACTCTAGTTCTCTCACCTGACAGCCATTTTAAAGCACTCAGCCTGGATTTCGACAGGAACTGATGCAGTTGTCTGCCTCCTGCCTGACACTATGTAAATTCTGAGATGGGGTGCTAATGGGTGATGCTGTTTTTCTTACACAAATAAGAAATTGCACTTTATCCAATTTATTTTCATTTGCATTCCTTAGCGTGTGGGTGAAAAGCAACTGCGGAATATTCAGATGCAACAGAATTTCATGCCACAAACCTTTAAACTCCTGGAAAATCCAGTGACTAGTTCATCCTTGCTCACTGTAGCAGCCTGAGAACATGTAAACAAGAATTTAGTTTCCAGTGAACTGAAAAATGCACTCTTGACTCCTGAGAGCTCTGTAAAGTCAACCAATCACATTGTCAGCTTATGAAAGCTCTTGCCATTTTTGCATGCACAGAGTAGGACACATACAAAATAAGAATTCCATTCATTTTCTCAGTGGAAAAGCAACAACAACCTTTAACAATCATATGTAAACCTTTCTACATACGCTCTCACTGATCTCTACATTTAATTATATACTGTATATCTGATTAGCAATAAATATTGTAAATACTGTGTATATTGTAAATATTATATAATATTAATATAATACATTATAATATATGCTGTTCTTTTGAAAGTTCTATTAAGAGTATCCTGAAAAAAATGTATTGCAGTTTCCACAAAAATATTAAGCAACACAACTGTTTTAAACATTAATAATTTAAGACATGTTTATTTAGCCGCAAATCAGCATATTAGAATGATTTCTGAAGGATCAAGTGAGACTGAAGACTGGAGTAATGGTTTTTCAGCTTTGCATCACAGGAATAAATTACATTTTAAATACATTAAAATATAAAATGGTTATTTTATATTGTAATAATGTTTCACAGTATTACTGTTTTACTGCATTTTTGCTCACATAAATGTAGCCTTTTGAGCATAAGTGATTTCTTTCAAAAACATGAAAAATCTTACAGACCCCAAACTTTTGAATGGAAGTGCATATTTTTTGCTTTAAATCGCAGTATGTTATAATTCATCTCAGAGCAGGTTGTTTTGGTTCATGGCTTAGCATTCTTTACTGACAAAATGTATAAAATCTCCAAGGAGAAAATGAATGGGAAAAATACTTCCGGAACCAAGGCCTCTGAAAAAAGTGGGCCATCACTGTGGGAGGCTGTATATGCGTCAGACAGAAACTAAAAGCAATACAACCTCAGGAATTGTTGTTTATCTACACTGTTGTTTTTATGATATAAGATGAATTTGTTCCACTAAACAACCACATGAAAGGACAGAACAGCTCTATGAACAGCCTATGAAAACAAACAGGATGCATAAAACCATATTCAGGACAAGGGTGTTTGCAAATATTTATTATCAAGCAGGGCTGCACAATTACTCAATAACTGAAATTATTGAATGCAGTATTCAGTTTAGGTCAATTTTCTATGCATACATCCATTTATCTAAATTAATAATCACAATCACAACATCATAAATCGACAAATAAATGTGCTGGAGTCATATCTCATTTTTGATACACACCTCCTAAAGCAGACGTGAAGGTTAATCAACCTTGGAGATGTTACCCAGTATTTTAAATAAATATTACTGGTGGACTGACAATGTAGTGGCAGATACAAGGAACTGTTAATGCATTCCCCATTAAACTTTTAGTTGTTTATTTTTAAAGCACTTCCACCCCACAGGAAACAGCTACCAGAATGACTTCCTTGGTTTTGTTTGTCCAAAGAGTGGCCTACTTTTTTCCCCCAAAATCTTTCTGATGCTGTTTAGACAAAAACAAGGAGCGATGGAACATCAAGTTATTCATAAGACTCCAGTGTTGTTATTTTTGTCAAATAAAATAAAGCTGAAATACCAAAATATAACAAAAGTATTATATGGACAGCTTAAACTAAAAAAAAAAAAAAAAAAAAAAAAAAATTAATAAAAATTAGAAATGCTGTCTTGCGAATAAATGAATAAAACAAAGGTTATTGTAATATTTTTACAAGAAAGTAAAAAAAAAACAAAAAAAAAGAAAATCCAAAACATGTTTAATTCAATGTTACTTGATGTTTCTTTGAAATTATAAAATTTCTGACTGAAAATTGTTACCATACCAATTTATTTTCATTGTATAATGTAAATAATACTAAAATAAAACTGGAGTAAACACAAAATCATAAGGAACAAAAGGATACGCATTCTACGTGTATTTACGTTTTGATTTGAACGAAAATAGCATATCCTTGTGTTGCGGCTGATACAGAAGAGTGTACGCAGTTTGCGTTTAGTGGATAATATCCAAAATGGCGCTACGCTGAACCAGAGGAGACAAATTGTTGAATAAAGTTGTTATTTTTATTTTCTTTGCGTACAAAAAGTATTCTCGTCGCATCATAAAATTCAGATTGAACCACTGATGGCAGATGGACAATCCTGATGATGCTTTGCATACTTTTCTGTGCCTTGACAGTGTTAATTACTTAGCAGTCAATGGGACAGTCACAAGCCTCCCGGTTTTCATCCAAAATATCTTAAATTGTGTTTCAAAGACGAACGAAGCTTTCACGGGTTTGGAACGACATGGGGGTAAGTGATTAATGACAAAATTTTCATTTTGGGGTTAAGTAACCCTTTAAGAGATCATTCTCGAAGGAGTCAGCTCACAATAGAATTTTAATGAAAGAAAAAGGAGTTCAAAGACTCACAACAGGAACACAATTAGAGTCACAGCTGGCCAATCTGACATTAAGAGAGATGGTCAGTCGGCGTTCTTCTTGAAGCTCATTTCATCAATCTGACCTACAAAGCATTCTCCCAATTATCGATCGCCATCCTTTTCATTTGTGCTTCTCTTTAAGTAAACTGTTTGAAAGTTCTCCAAAAGCCAATAACTGCTCGCAGAAAACATGAAAAACTGGTGTTTCTAATTCAGCCCCAATTTGTCTTATTGAGTCAAGCTGTGGGAACAATTTGAATTATTAATCAGGGTTAAATGGGTTCTGTGGTCTGTCTGTTTCTGAATTCATGAGCAGACTCATTTGTAAAGTTTAAAGAAAAATTTCACTTAAAAGATAAAAAGTCCATTTACTCACCCACATGTTGTTCCAAACCAGAATGAGTCTCTCAGTAACTTGTGTGACAAACAGACACAGATTTCATTAGATTAGTATCTATCTGGAACAAACACAAGAATCTCACTCAAACTCAACACTCTGTAAATGAACCAAAACATTGTAAACATTTATTACACTTAAAGTCGGCATGACATCAAAATTGAAAATTCTTATTTTTTAATGGACTACTGTAGTGTTTATTATAAATAATTTATCTGTGCACTTCATTATTTTTTAAATCATGTGCCTTTGTAATCTTTAATCAAAAATGTTAACCTCCCCTCCCGCTCAAAATGACTCATCTTCTCTTCCGGTCATGAGTGATGGCGCGAGGGCGGAGCTAGTGACGTTAGGGGTAAACGCTGGGATAAACAACAGGGGAAAAACTGAAGCTGATGCTTCACTTTATAGAAATAAATGCACTGATCAGTGCTGACGTGAGCCATGGGGGAGTACACTACCCTTAAAAATTAAAAGGATATTAGGATATTACCACAACATTACTCTTACGACATCACAAACGCAAAAAATTTTTATTTATTTTTTTATGAATATGAATTAACCTGATGGAGAACGCGCTCGGTCATTCAGGCAGTCTCCCTCTCTCTCGCGCATGCGCTGTTAGGCATGTTTTGTACCATTGATCGTCCTCGTTGCCATCATCCTTAATAAATAATAAAAAAATTCTTCATGCTAGGGTGTCGGCGGTGAATCCAGTGGAGAGAAATCCCCCCCACAACTAACTGCAAACTGGCATTCAGATCTGCCTCCATTTAGTTAGCAACGCCCCAAGTTACAATGATCCAATCAATTCTCGAGGACGAAATCAAGTCCCGCCCTCTCATTTCAGATGCCGTTTCACTCGGATTCATAGGTTTCATGTGACGTCACAGTGTTTTACCATTTTTGTGTCCGAGTCACAGCTGCGCGAGCTGTCAGTCTACGGTCACAGCAGCCACAACTAACTAGGAAGACCAACCAAACACTCCCAGAAGCTTCACAAGGTTACAGTATGCCCGGGATATGTTGTGCTATAACAACAGTCGTCAGAAAAACCCCGAACTACAATTTTATTCGATCCCAAAGAGGTTAGATCGGCGGAATAAATTGTTGGCTTCAATCAGAAGGCACCACTGGCAGCTAACATACAGTCAGAAAAGGATAATAAGAGACAACTGTGATTCTTCATAGGAGAAAGGACGCTAAAATATTTGTATTGTACCACATGTCATTTGTGTCTGCAGTTAAGTGTATATATCACAAGGTTCTCAAAAATAATCACATTTGTTTTGCTAAACCTATTTATTTATCATTATATTGAATTTGTCATACAAAAAAAAAAAAAAAAACATCGTCCTGAGCAAATTACCTTTGTGAATTGTGACTGGCTGCACAAGTGATGTAATAATTTAGGACATAGCCTATATACATATATATGGCATACATTTTGAGAGCATAACAACTGAAAGTCTGAAACGTCAGTCAGTAAAACATTTTTTTTAACAATGGCAAAATTTTGAACTGAAATGTTATTGCAGCCATGTAGCCTATGAATAAATGAAACTGCATATTTTTAATTAAAGAGAACTTAGCATGGGCTGCTTTTGGTGCCTGGATTTGTGCTTCAGTAATGAAATCCAGGTTTAAGTATACACTAGAAGTGAAAGACGTCTTCCCTCAGGTAGATTGCATGTTTTCTTGGCTTGCTGGATGTTGGGCTCATGATCAGTAATCACGTTGTTTGCATTCACCAAAACTGACTTGCTGAAATCAGAAGGCGGACGGAGAAGGGGATCGCCATGAAGCAGGAGCGACCAGCCGCAGAGGATTCTTCAAGTTCTTAAAGCCTTCATCGAGCGGCTACGTTCGCAATTCAAACAGTAATTTGTCCAGAAAGAATGAGTAATTATAAATTGTGCTAATATTAGCTAAATTGCCATTAAATTCAGATTGTGTAGTAAGCCAATACCATTATCTTGTTACACTATCATTGACTCAAAAGTGCTTTGAGCTGATGTCAGTTTTAAATTTACAAGTAATCAGGACATTACATGGTCTAACTGTTACACTTGCTATCCTAAAAATAATCAAGTCCAGGGATCAGTGTGGGAAATGGTAGTAAAAGGTATAAGGTGAGCATAGCGGAAGTGACGTCTTTGGAACCCATGGATTGATGTCACAGTAGAGAAAGAAAGACAATCGCTACTTCCGTTTCATGCCGACTTAAAAAAAAAAAAAAACACACAAGTGATGACTCCAATGAGCTAGTGAATCAGATTGTACTTGTTCGAGAAATCAGCTTTTGGAAATACAGTGCCATTTTGTTGATGCTACCAGAAAATATTTTCATTTAATAGTGTCACTACTTTCACACTTTGCCTCACACATTGTGCAATTAGTAAGCAATAATTAAGGTGTGCAAAATAATGCACACCTGAGGTGGTGAGGCAGCCACAACGTGAAGTGACCAAAGTGAAATATTCTGCTTATACTATGGTTACCTCACCTCAAGACAGTAGCTGAGTTTCCATTACTCTTCAAATTATGAAAATATGCCCAATGGAAGCACATCAATTTCGCAAAAATTCCCATATACCGCAAAAAAAGTTTTTACACTCGTACAAGGTGGTTTTTCAGGAAATTTGAAAAAGGAATATTTCTCAAAACTGCAATGGAAATTTTTTTTCCACATTTACTGATCGCCTGGCATACGTAAAAAACATATCATCATTCCTTAATGTACTATAACCTCCAAGAAAAAATCTCATACATGGCCGCTTTCAAGTATAAGGGACTTTCCTTGCCATTAATGCTTGGCTGGATAACAGTAGGATAAAAATGACTAAATAGTTTCATGTTTTAGCAACAAAATTTTGTTTTATATATATGTGCAGAAAGCACATATTCTCTTTCTTCCACTCCCATACAATCGCACACACATACAGTACAAACACGCACACTACGGTAACTTTTATCAGTAAATAGTTTAGCAACTTAAAAGCTACATGATGTTTCTCACTAACGAGGTAATAACGGCTATTAAAGTCTCAAGCCTCCCTTATTAGCTCTAAAATGACGTTTTGGAATTAGCAAAGGAGGTGTGGGATGAGATGTGTAAGAAATTAGTCCTACACACATAAGTGTACAAAAGTACAAAGCACAAAAACCTGATAAATGTCTTGAAATTCAACATCTGAACAATAGGTGCATTTCCATTACAGATTTGTACAAAACTTTTGCCATTTTTTATAAATGTCTCTAAAAAGAACTATTTCGAACTGACGCCGTTTCCATCAACCAATGTTATGCAATTAAAACATAAGTTTTTCCTCTCGCGATAAGTGCCGGTGTCTGAGCCATGATGCGCCACAGATGTGTGCAGTGTAAATAAGGGGTTTGCTATTTGCTTGGTCAGTGCCGTTGAGGGTTGTGGTTCTTTTGCTGTTGAAGGCTGTAAGGACTTTTGAAATAACTGAAATCGTTTGGCTAAGTGATATTATGCATGCATTTCCCAAAAAATAATTACATGCCTGGAACATTCGTCAACCAATCAGACTTCAGCATTCAATAACCCCGTAGTATAGACCTTATATGCGTCAAAGAAACAAGTGCACCGCCATGTTTAGAATTTTGTCTTTGAAGTTCGGTTTTTGCAGCAGTTTCATCGCTGCTGAAGAGTAATTATCTGGTGAAGTGGATTCACTTATTGCAGAGTTAACGAAAGTTATCATCAGAGATGGGAAGTAACGAAGTACAAATACTTCGTTATTTCACAACAAATACTTCGTTACTGTGCTTAAGTAGATTTTTCTGGTATCTGTAGTTTACTTCACTATTTATTTTTCTGACTAATTTTTACTTTTACTCCGTACATTTTTACACAAATATCTGTAACTTTCTACTTCTTACATTTTCAAATCAGGCTCGTTACTTTAGTTTTGGTGGATCACCATTCGATAACAAATCTATAATAAATCATGAATCGGTTAGTCTTGACTGGCAACGTGATTCGGGTCGCGCGCGCTCCGCGTCTCCACCAAAAGGTTTCTATCAGAGTAATCAATGCAAGAGACTCGAGAATGGAGTGGATCAGAGAGGCAAAACTACTGACCTGTTCATGACTTCAAGTGCAGGTCAGTTTCATTTGTAAATAGGCTGAAGTTTTGTTTGTTTACTTAGTTAAGAATTAAACAGCTAGCAACTCTTAGCAGTAGCAGGCAGATGATTAATAATAGTCTACTGTAAACTAAACTAAACTAAATTACTATCATCACTCAAAATACTGTATGATAAAGAACATCATTATTATCTACTGTAAAGTTACAGTAGTAATTTAGCAGACAAATGTTATAAAACATCGTTTTAGAATACATTTAGAGGGAGCTAGGACAGATAACAACACAACCCTTACAAAAATTCAAACCAAAAACCATGGTTACTAGTTAAACCATGGTAACAACAAATTAACCATGGTTTTGCTACACTAACCATAGTCTAACCATGAAATGTGTAGTAAAACTATGGTTGCAAATTAAAACTTTTCAATTGTAAAAATTGTAATCAATCTGACAAAAAAAAAAAAAACTTTTACTGTAATAAACCATGGTTAATTTGGTAAGAGAAAAATATGACTCATGATAATGCAATAACATGTACAGTATTAGGACTTTTCTTTAAAGCTATTGTCATGATGTAATTATTATTGTATTAATTTTGACATTTAGGCAATTTAGAAAGTATAGTTTCGTTAAATCTATAGTATTTAAGTCATTATAAGATAGAACAACAACACATGGTCATAATGTGATACTTTAAATTTAACTAAAATAAAGTTATGTTATTGCAAACAGAATACAATGAGGTGGTTGTTTTGCAACAAGGTGAAGACAGCTCTGTTCATAACAGTAGATGGCTGATGGGAAAAGTGACAGGTACAAGAAAATTAGTGAAAAAAGTAAACACACACAAAGTGAGATGAAGAGAGATATAATGGAAAATGAAGAGACTGAAAAGGAAAATAGAAGTGAAGGTGCAGTTCAACAGAGAACCTTTAATTATTTTGCATGGCCCCAGCCTATTGTATTAATGTGTCAATATGACGTGAGATCCAGTTACCAGCATGACACTAAAACAGGTAGTAGTAATGGGTACTTTTTACTTAAGTACATGTCAGAGCCCATACTTCTTTACTTTAACTTGAGTAAACAAGTGTAGTCAGTACTTCTACTTTTACCAGAGTATTTTTAAACACAAGTATCTATACTTCTACTTGAGTAAAGGATGTGTGTACTTTTGCCATCTCTGGTTATCATATGCATTGTAATGTCAGTAAACTGAGAAGATTTTAAAATGAGTGCTTCATAAATTTTCACGACCTTACCATCACATTATGAAAAAACAGATGGAAGACAGAAGACAATGAGTAAAATGCTGAAAAGGGGTGGAGCTATGAGGTCTATAATTGACAATAAACAACGTCACTTTTCCTACTAAAGCCCTGGTTAAATGCAAGCCACATTTGGCAGTTTGTTTGAAAACGTGCCCTAAAACTCAACCGCTCTGTTTGGTATTCAGCACAGGCACATGCACAGAGCTCAAACATTTTTTTGTCTGGCTGAATGACAGTGTTGCTATACGGTGGACACTTGGAGTGTATCATAGATGTCCAGGAATAGCTCAGGAGAACGACACCATTAAAACCGAGCAGGGGGTGGAGGATGCCAAATGACAGGTGTGGAAAGGTGGAGAGCAAGAAATCTAAGTCATCTCTCCAACCTGAGCTGCAGGTGGCTTACACATTTGACAACAGCCCCATAGTACAGATGTCTAGGATCCAGGAAAAAGGGGAACTGTGGGGGAGCGCAGAGACGTCAGGTCTGTTTTTAACAATGGGCCGCCCTTGACAGAAAGACAAGAGGACTGTAGTGATGATAAAAGGGGACAGAAAACAATCAATTTATGTTTAACATGTAGACATGTTCGAGGAGCGATGCGTTTCGCCCCGCTGGCTTCTCTGACAGCTCAGCCGGTGTGTTTCTGCATGAGTGGGAGGCTCCAGGGGGCCTTTATCCTGGAAGTCAAGAGCACAGAGTTACACATGTGCGATTATATACTGTGGACAACTATGAAAACTTGATTTCTATGTTTTCTGAAGAAAATGGGAGTTTTGCTGGTTTTTTAAACTGGGTATTAGAGTTATGTGGGTGATTGCTAAGCAGTTTATTTAGTGTTCTGTGTGGATTCTAAACATTCTAGATGGTTGCTAGGTTGCTAAAGAGTTCTGATTGGCTGTCAGAGAATTGCTAGAGTGTTGCTACTATGTTCTTGGTGATTGCCAAGATGGGTGTTCTGGGTGTCTGTTATTGTGTTGCTAGGCTGTTCCTTTGGTATTTCCTACCTGGTCTCATGAGGAAAATGTACCTCTGGAAACTTTTTCGCAAGACACAAAATACGTACCAATAAGTACATATCACTGCTGTTTCCAACATAAATGAACAGTAGAGGCAGTAAAATAGCAAGCACTTGTAATCGTTTTCTTTTTTTGTTTGTTTTTTGTTAACAACTTTTTATTAAATTTTCTTCTGGGAACAGTAGTAAAACAACAAAAAGCAACTGTGCAAATTTAGAACCCACCCCAACCCACAATAAAATAATTTTTACAAGGATTTTAGAAATGATGACACAACATTCAAAGCTAAATGCCATAAATTTACAGTTTCCACATTAGATCCATGTATACAAGAAGTTGAGAGTTCCATCGAGATAATGTCCAACAAATACACAGTCCAGGTTCGTCTGTCCATTGTGTGAGGAAGATTCCAACGGTTGACTAGCAATTTTTTTGCTGCTGTGAGAGCAACTAAAAGTAAACATGGACGGACAAAGTGAAGTCCCAAAAGTCATTCATGAAAAAATAGCTTGGAGTCAAACATATCTCAGTACCCAACAAATATAACAGGTCCTGTGAGAGCTGAAACCAAAAAGGTGAATGAGGGGGCTCTCCTAAAAAAAACAATGTGAAAACGTGCCTAAAGATCCTTGTGAACAGAGATTACACTTAGAAGAAGATGACAGATTCATATTCAGAAAAAAAAAAAAAAAAAGCTTGAGTGTGATTCCTTTGGTCCAGATCTATCTAGGATATGTGACATTACAGAATTCGCATCTGCACCCAATACAATTTCAAAATCCGAAAATTTCAAGAGATAGTTTGACAAAACAGAGATAAAGTAGGGTCAGGAGTACAAGGGGCATACACTGAAAGAAATACAATATTCCTGTTCTCCACTGTTGTTTTTGTATGTGATATTCTACCGTCTGTATCACAACCTTTATCTAAAATAATAATATTTAGTCTTTCGCACCAATATTACGACACCCTTGGTTTTAGTATCCGAAGATGAGTGAGATACCACTTCATAAAACTTATTATTACACGTGCATATATCCTCTTCTTTCAAATGGGATTCTTGAACTAACACAAGAATATCAATCTTTCTTCTTCACAAAAAATCCAGAAAACCTGTACGTTTGTGAGGGCCATTTAGGCCATTAATATTACAACTCAGAATATTAAGTTCAGTCATAGGTATCGAACAGAACTACTGCATAATAAGACAAAATACAAGTTTGAAAATAAAACCAGTTGAGTCTACCATTAAACCACCCCCCACCCCCATCCTTCCTGTCACTATTCAAAAAAAAACATAAATACATTCCCATGAACTATGGCAGATCAAACCAAGAACAAACATTGATCTGACAGCACCCCTTAATATGATCCGTGGCGTCAACAAAAACCTGCACATTACTGAAGCACCAACATTGGCCGCATAGTCACATATTGACTATCTAGTATCTGTATTTAAAAATAAATAAATAAATAAATAAAAGAGAGAGAAAGAATACAACTAAAACGTAAATAAAATAACATAATCAGTAAGCGATACTGTATGCACAATGAAATCTTCTAGTAAATATGAATTAATAAGTGAACATTAAAGTGAACAGTGAAAGAGACAGTCACCTAACCATTTAGAGCATCTCTTCTCCGATTAGACAGCAAATGTCCAGCTGAAGTTCATTGAGAGTTTGTGGATGAATGGGATCTGAGAAAAACTCTTGCTTCTTCTGGGGAGTATAGCATTTTAGGTTCACCTTGATTGAGAATGACCTTCAGCGCTGCAGGATAAAGAAGAAAATTCTGGATGCCAGCTTCTCTCATTTCCTTCATAACTGGTGCAAATGCACTTCTTCTTTTTGCGGTGACCGGAGAAAAATCTGGAAAGAAGGGGCCAAACGTACGGAGCTCTACTCAAGTGCGACTTGGTTCATGAGCACGTCACATGCACAGTTATAATTACAGCTCCATATGTTTCGCTTTCCAGACGTAACAAACGGAATCCTTGGGTACGAATCCTATCGAAAACATGACTCACGATGAAAGAGCTGAAAGATGAGTGATCGAAAAACAAGCTAAAACGGCATGTATGTGATTGTGTTTTTAAGTCACATTCGCTTTTGTTCATACTATCGGGTAGGTTTAGGTGTAGTGCAGATGGTACGTTATTTTAAAACATCATGGAGCATTAGAGCCACTTATAGCGCCACTCAATGGACATTTAAAGTCAGAACTGTGGTGACACTTGCAAAACCAACATTACATAAAACGTACAATATGTACGTTCATCTGTTCCAGGGGAAAAAACAAACACTATTTAGAGCCACAGGTTGGGATATGTTTTAATACTTCAGGCCAGGGGACCATTCAAATCACTCAAGCGAAGAATGAACAATAGTAATGGTGATGCTCGAATTAGCACAAACCACTAATTAATAAGCATGACATGTCAGCTAATGATTATGCGTTTGATGATTTTAATTTGTCAGGGTAGGTCTGGATTCAAATCTTTTGCTGTGAGTGTTTGGATCTGTAATAGAGTAACACTGTTCAAAGCAATTAATTAAGGTGTTCTACTTTCTCATAATCCATCTCATTACAGAAATGAAGTGGGAACAGAACACTGTTTTCAATGTCACAGAGCACGACACGATTCCTGGATGGATTCACTGGAATATCGGTCTTTGATGCACATTTCTTCTCGCATCAAGATGTGTGCATGACAGTTCAATGGACTAAACAAAACAGAGTTTGTTCATACTGCTTCACCACCTGCAATTATGATACAGAGGAAAAATATATGGAGTCCATGACAAAAATTTACAGGATAATTCAAATCCTCCTTCGTGTTCTGCTCTTTATAGTCTTGCCTAACTATAATCTTGTCTCATTAAGTCACTGGGGGAATCTGACAAGATGAACATTTTCTTTTGCATAATTGCACAGCAGTTCTCTCATTGTTCCATTTTTGAAAGCTCTTTCCATACACTGACAACTCGTCTGTCCAGCTTCAAAAAGGACAAGAAACACCATTAAAAGCATCATAAACAGTCAAACATGAATTGTGCACTATGGGCCAGATTTACTAACGGCTTGCTCAGCGCAAACCGTCTTTTGGCGTTAAAATAGTACTGTCAGGATTTACTGAAGACACGCAGTGAAGAATTTGAAAAGGCATGGACACGGTTATTTTTGCGCCTGACCTTATTGAATATGCATTTGTAGGAGTTTCCCTTTCAAACACAAAATTTATGGGAGGAGAGTATTAAAATGAATCACACAACGCAATTTACTAACGTTTGTACTCGTCAAGTTACTGGTATTTGCACCATTATTTAATGCCCAAAAAAAGCATGTCTTAAAGCAGGTGTTACTTTGCGCTGCTCTTGGTAGATTGCACTGGTCATTATTATGGAAAGGATCTGGCTGCATCTGTGTTCTTTAATGTGCGCATAGTCAGTACATCACAAGCAGAATTTTCCCCTTCCATCTGTGCTTTTATGGAATTGCGCTCTAACGCTAATTTGCTCTGTTTAGTAAAACTGTCCCTATATCTCAAGTCTTCTGAAGTCATATGATAGCTTTAAATTGTGGAATGAGTTCTTTAAATGGCATTTGGTGTCAATCTAGGCATCAATCCAGCTTCGGCATTTGACACTAGATGTTTCCATCTAAAATTGTGAATTTAACTTATGCACAAAATTGGAATATCACATAAAACATTTGCGAATAAAGCACCATTCCATCCAGAGAGACAAAGAGAACAAAATCGTCACTTCCTGATAAACTGGCAGCAAATAACACTAGCTGTGTATCCATTACAGCTTTGTGCAAAACATTTGCAATACTTTATAAATGTTGCTAAAAAAAACTATTGCAAAATGACAGAATTTCCATTCACAGATGTTTTTTTTCCTCTCGCGATAAGTCATGGCAACAGATGTTGGTAGGTTACATATATGGCAGCCACCACACTCGCCATTACTTTTAATCGAAGGAGACGTAGGCGTGTATCTTTAGCAAAGCAGCACAGAGAGCTACTTCTGAGATGTTTCTGAAACATGCCACGGTGCGGCTGGTATAAACGCAAGCATTGACTAGAGCGGTCACAATCAGCTCCGGTGGCTGTGTCGGAGCCGTAATGTGCCGCAAATGTGTGCAGTGTAAATAAGGGGTTATCCAAGCATTAATGGCAAGGAAAGCCCTTTATACTTGAGAGCGTCACGTATGAGGTGTTTCCTGGAGGTTATAGTATGTTAAAGAATGATCATGTGACTTTTACGTACGCCACAATGTCTGAAAATGCAAAAAAAAAAAACGGTTTCCATTGCAGTTTTGCGAAATATTCCGTTTTGGAATTGCCTAAAAAAACACCTCATGCGAGTGCAAAAATTATAAATGGAGTTTTTGTGAAAATGACGTGTTTCCATTGGACGCATTTTCAATTCGCAAATTCAATATGCGCAACTTGAAGAGTAATGGAAACGCAGCTGGAGAAGTCACTGTGGGTCTTTTTTCATATATATAATAAATTATTTGCGCCTCAAAGCGCACAAACAAAACACAAATGCAGTCATGTTTTATCTTTCTTTCGGAGGCAAATGCCTGCTGTTTGGAAGTGTAGTCGTGTTCAGTTCTGGGAGGCAATTTTCCCAAACCACTTTGACGGCAGACTTTGGCTCAGGCTTTTTATAATGACCAAAGCAACATTTCAGATACTGTGCAATGAGATCGGTCCGGTGGTTACTCCAGTTATGCTGTCCCATCGTACAAGGTCGCATGACTTTTTTAATGCACATTGAGGATTGTTTCCATCATAGTTTATGCACATTTTCTCATCAGATAATAAAAAAAATTATCCGATTTTGTTGAGCGCATAAGTTTTGTGTGCGCATCTTGGCATTTCCATTCAGCATTTTTTTTTTTATGTGATATCTCAAAATGCGCATAAACATAGATAGGTGGAAACATACCTATTGACCAAATTGAGAATATCAGTAGCCAGGTTTCCATCCAAAGTTGCGAATTTAACTTATGCGCAAAATTGGAATACCACTTAAAACACTTGCGAATAACCACCGTTTCCATCCAACGGGACAAAATAACAAATTACAAACGCAAATGCAAATCTAAAAAACAAAATAACAATTCAGAAAACACAACAACAATTCAGAAAATATTATAACAAGTCAGAAAACACAACGACCAATCCGAAAACAAAATAAGTCAGAAAACACTGAAAGAGCCCAGCAGGTACAAAACAGGCACACAACGTCATAAGACGTTGATATTTGGTTAAATTTTGGTTGCGACGTCGGGTGACCAAAATTCAACGTCAATTCAACGTCCAATGTCAATGTTAAATTGATGTCCAATACCGACGTCAGCTGACGTTGAGATTTTGTTGTTTTTAGGTTGTGCGACCAAAATCCAACATTAAGTCAACGTCAAATTGACGTCAAATATTGACGTCAACCCGATTTTCATTTTCAACCAAAATGCAACGTCTGTCCGACGTCATGTCCAACGTCAACCTGACGTTACATAGACGTCTGGTGCCTGCTGGGAGTTGTCGGAATGTTAATGGTGGTGACAGTTTGGCTTTGGCAATTCTTTTTAGGCTTCAGAATTCATAATTGTTGCATTATTTTGTAAAGATTTTCATAATGAACAAACTGTGTAAAAATCATAAACTTTTGTTGGTCACAGAGCTTACTTTTTGCAATAATCCAAAAGTAAATGGATTTTTTTTTTTTTTTTTTTTTTTTTTTTTAGCTTTTTGTTGAGAGTGATGCTAACTTTCGGGTTAGCCCACAACATACATCATCACTGCAACAATCCAGTCATATAAGTTAATTTTTTGTGCTTTTTATGTTTTTGTGGAGGGTTTTGCCCTTTTTGTAGAATGACAGATGTGGTCACTTAAATATTTTTATTCCTTTTAAATAATAATAGCATTTGAGTTTGGGATAACACGAGGGTGAGTAAATAACAACAAAGCTTTCATTTTGTGTGAACTGCCCCTTTAAGAATCAACACAGGCTGAAGCCAAACTGAAAAAAAAAAACTGGGAACAAACTCAGTATCGTCTCATTCCAAGCAGACAATGCAGTTCTTATGGGTGCACAATCTCCTGGAATTCAGATGAGTACGTATCCGAAATCCTTCCAAACCACTTTATTTTCTTTGAGAAGCATTCTCTCTCTCTTTGCTGCAGTCTCTAGAGATTCACTTCATCTAACAACAAAGAAAGCCCCAATTTTGTGCCACTGTACTCAGCTCGGTGTGTCTGCATCAAAACACACACACACACACAAAGATTCAGTATGAAGCCCATTTAGAGATACAAGCAGTAATGAACGCTAGCATTGAAGATAAACTTCAAAAGTGAATAATGATACAGGACACTATTTTAATGTGCTTTATCTCAATCCTGGCATGCAGAATCTTTGTTGTGTTTACAGAGGATGTCACTTCTAAATAGAAAGAATGTATTTGCTGGGCTTATTTTAGTCTGCCATGTATTATACTAAAGGGCAGTCAGACACTGCCAAATAGTTTGCAGGCAACAGTACAATTATCTAAGTCTGTGCCTAAACAATTTGAATTGCTAGTGTTGAAAATTGAATTATCGCAGAATTGTGTTTTGACAGTTGCGGGATGCTATAGACCTCCTTCTGCGCCAAAAGATACATTGCCTGATTGTTTGTCGTCTATGAAATATACCGAATTGGTTTTAATTGTTGACTTAAATTGGGACTGGTTAACTCCTGCATCTGATTTAATTAAAAGTTTTTGTGACTCAGCGAATTGACCCAAATTATAGACTCGCCTACTAGGCCAAAACCTTAACATCCTGAAAAGTCTACGCTCCTTGATTTGTTTTTAACAAATGTGCTGCAGAAATACAAAGCTACTGCTGTTTTTGCAAATGATATGAGTGATCACTGCGTTATTGCTGGTGTGAGAGATACCAGGATATCTAAATGTAAACCGCGCATTATAATTCAGAGAAATTTGAAGTCAGAATCAGAATCAGAATGAGCTTTTATTGCCAGGTATGTTTACACATACGAGGAATTTGTTTTCGTGACTTCCACAGTGCAACAGAATGACAGTGACAGAACAAAAAACACAAATAATAAAAGAAGAAGAAAAAAAATACAACAAGAAAATAAGGAATAAAAATATACAAATTGACAATTGTATGTACAGATATATAACAAAAGACAGTTGTATGTACAGGAATATTATGTGCAAATTGAAATGTAGACTAAGTATGTGTGTTAGATAAATAAGTGTATAAATAGTGTGTGTTCACAATTATTGTCAAGTGTTCACAGTTGACCACTGTATCCTGGCTCAGAGATTAGTGGATATTGGAATGTCTCCAAAAGCTGTCAAATGGTTTGGCAACTATTTGAGTGGCCGAACACAAAGTGTTCAAGTTGACGGTGTGTCCTCAAATTCATTACTTACATTATCCCCCAGGGGTCCATTTTGGGTCCCATTTTATTTACTATTTACATAAATTACTTGTGATTTGTAATTTTTTTTTTTTTTTTTTTTTTTTTGTTGTTGTTAAATGTTTTTGATTTATACTGTATATTTTAATATGGAACTATTATTCTGCTGTCTTGGCCAGGACTCCCTTGAAAAAGAGATTTTGAATCTAAATGGGATTATCTCCTGGTAAAATAAAGGTTAAATAAAAATAAATAAATAAATAAATAAATAAATACAAAAAGAAAGACACAAAGAGACATCCAGACCTTGAATGAGAGACTGATGTGTGACTATGCAAGAATATGATTAATCACTGTTCCTCCTCCTGCACAGAATGAACAGTGTTTTGGGTTCAATACAAGCTTTACTAACATACTGTGAATTGCCACAGAAAATAATAGCAGTTCATCTGCAGTTTGTAAAAACAAGCAAAAATCATGTTAACAGTAATGCACTACTAATGGAAGACATTTGACATTGCAGAGAGACAAATACTAAAATGCACACAGATTTTAAAATATACAGTGTAAAAATTAATGTTTTTCAATTACTTTAACTCATCAAATTAGTTTTACCAATTTCAGCTTACTTTTTATTTTTTTATAGAAATTATATTTAGTTTGGACTAGACAAGGTTTTAAAAATGTACTATGGTTAACACTATTTTTGCTTTTTTTAACAAACTGTGCAGCAAGTCAAAATTATTTTCAGTGGTAATTAACTGCATGTAAATTGTTGTCAAACAGAACACTTGTTTGCTATAATGGTAAAGGTTAGAGTTGGTAAATGTTGATCACAGAATATCACTTATACATCCAAGACAATTAAGACATCCACAGAGTTGTTCAGAGAGACAGGATTTTAATCTCTGAGATGTTCAAAGAGAAATGACTCGCACGTCTAAAACCTTCAAAGTGTTGGAAGAACATGTACCTTTAATGCATAGCCTCTGCTTTCATATTAAGAAGGTATCTGATGATGCATAACGATCCTGTAGACAGAAGAGTATATTTCAAACACAAATGGTTTAATGTGCTCATTTAAACATCAGAATGCAATCAGAATGCACCAGTGTTGGGGAAAGTTACTGTTAAAAGTAATGCATTAATATTGCATTAAGTACTAATATTGAATTACTTAGTTACTTTTTATGGAAAGGAATGCATTATGTTACTTTTGCTTTACTTTTTCTCATCTGGGCTGGGCTTGATTGTTTATTTTAAATATAAAATAGTTCTATTTTTGGCAAATGTAAAAGCCCTTTCACACCAAAAGTGAAATAAATAAGCCTCAGGCTGAAAGAAATGTAAATTCAAAAAGCTCAAACAAACCATTCAGCTGTGCGGCAATTCTGAATTGCTTGAAGAATAGAACCAAAGTAAATAAATAAATAAAAACACAAAAATGAAATAAATGTTTATCTGAAGTCATTGTTGCTTATTAATTTGGTTGCACTGGATCATTGAAGGTAGCAGCAAAGACATTGGTTAATAAAATGGGATTAAATATATAACATTTTTATGTTAACATTTAACTATTGCAGGTTTGCATCATATTCTGAGTTTGCTTTTCACTGTTTATTAATTTTGAGGAATACTGAATCTGTTTTGGGGCAAATGAGATGAGTAAATGCATGTTCACATTTAGTCTAGAACTACAGTAAGCATCATGTTTACACAGCACACACAACCCCTCAGCAACTACTCAACATGGGGACAGGAGAGCTGTCATTCAATTAATGGGAAAACAAAGTAACGTCTCGGTTACATACAGGTGCATCTCAATAAATTAGAATGTCATGGAAAAGTTCATTTATTTCAGTAATTCAACTCAAATTGTGAAACTCGTGTATTAAATAAATTCAATGCACACAGACTGAATTAGTTTAAAGTCCGTGTAAAGAGAATTCTGAGAATTGTTTCTAAACACATTACAAATTTTAGAAATGTATTGCTGAAACACATTACAAAGACTCTGAACTATGTAGTACTGAATTGTGGAGTTAAACCATTAAACAGTTTTTCACCAATTCTGTGTTCAAGATTTTTTGGGCGGGGCTAAAACGGTGGCTCGATGACGCAATGGAGCCACCGAGCATGGCCCCGCCCCTAACACTATAATAACTATGTTGAGAGGTCAAGTTCTTAGTCTGTCTTTTTGAATGTCTGATGTTAGATATACAGATTCTAGGCAGGGACGGTTCTAGGGTGAATGGATACCCGGGTCTTAGCCCAGAGACATCAATATGTGTCAGAATACATACAATTTAAAAACATGGAGCGTTCACAATTCGCATCTAAAAACGCATGGAAACGCGAGCTGTACTGCTTTCTCTTCTTTCAAAGCGGACCGGAGCTTGCGCTCTCGTGGTATTTGCAGTTGCTAAGCAACCATGAGCCGCGCTCACCTTGAAGAAGAGAAGGTTTCAACTCACTGCAGCGCTGAGCGCGTTGAGCGCTCTTGCCGCGTGTCTACAATTAAATAATGAACTTGCACGCTCAAACATGTATGGCTGTATAAATCCAATTAAGCTACTAGAGGTAGCATCAGTATCATCCATTCAGGTTGTAGCGGTATTCGACAGTTGAGAGAGATGGACGCTTTCCTGCGAGTGGGCATAGTTTCAGCGCCGACAGCGGACACGCCACCAGCGTTTGAGAGCATAGACTCCAGCTTATTTTTCAAATATTTTGATAACTTATTTTAGTTACTTGGCGGGTTTTTTTGTCATTCAAATTTGGCTGGGTGGTTAATAGCACATTTTTCTGTTGTGTGACAAACTCAGAACACATATTTTAATTTCACTTCATTTAATTCTTTAATTAAATTAAATTTCATTTAATTAAATTTCAATTCATTTAATTTTGATGATTTTGGCTCACATTTAACAAAAACTCACCAATTCACTATCTCAACAAATTAGAATACTTCATAAGACCAATAAAAAAAAAAAACATTTTTAGTGAATTGTTGGCCTTCTGGAAAGTATGTTCACTTACTGTATATGTACTCAATACTTGGTAGGGGCTTCTTGTGCTTTAATTACTGCCTCAATTCGGCGTGGCATGGAGGTGATCAGTTTGTGGCACTGCTGAGGTGGTATGGAAGCCCAGGTTTCTTTAACAGTGGCCTTCAGCTCATCTGCATATTTTGGTCTCTTGTTTCTCATTTTCCTCTTGACAATACAGGTCTGGTGAGTTTGCTGGCTAGTCAAGCACACCAAAACCATGGTCATTTAACCAACTTTTGGTGCTTTTGGCAGTGTGGGCAGGTGCCAAATCCTGCTGGAAAATGAAATCAGCATCTTTAAAAAGCTGGTCAGCAGAAGGAAGCATGAAGTGCTCCAAAATTTCTTGGTAAACGGGTGCAGTGACGTTGGTTTTCAAAAAACACAATGGACCAACACCAGCAGATGACATTGCACCCCAAATCATCACAGACTGTGGAAACTTAACACTGGACTTCAAGCAACTTGGGCTATGAGCTTCTCCACCTTTCCTCCAGACTCTAGGACCCTGGTTTCCAAATGAAATACAAAACTTTCTCTCATCTGAAAAGAGGACTTTGGACCACTGGGCAACAGTCCAGTTCTTCTTCTCCTTAGCCCAGGTAAGACGAACAAGAGGAATACGACAACTGTAGCCAAATTCCTTGACACGTCTGTGTGTGGTGGCTCTTGATGCCTTGACCCCAGCCTCAGTCCATTCCTTGTGAAGTTCACCCAAATTCTTGAATCGATTTTGCTTGACAATCCTCTCAAGGCTGTGGTTCTCTCGGTTGGTTGTGCATCTTTTTCTTCCTCAATTTTTTCCTTCCACTCAACTTTCTGTTAACATGCTTGGATACAGCACTCTGTGAACAGCCAGCTTCTTTAGCAATGAATGCTTACCCTCCTTGTGAAGGGTGTCAATGATTGTCTTCTGGACAATTGTCAGATCAGCAGTCTTCCCCATGATTGTGTAGCCCAGTGAACCAAACTGAGAGACCATTTTGAAGGCTCAGGAAACCTTTGCAGGTGTTTTGAGTTGATTAGCTGATTGGCATGTCACCATATTCTAATTTGTTGAGATAGTGAATTGGTGGATTTTTGTTAAATGTGAGCCAAAATCATCACAATTAAAAGAACCAAAGACTTAAACTACTTCAGTCTGTGTGCATTGAATTGATTTAGTACACGAGTTTCACAATTTGAGTTGAATTACTGAAATAAATGAACTTTTCCACGACATTCTAATTTATTGAGATGCACCTGTATGTAACCCTCGTTCCCTGAAGAAAGGAACAGAGACATTACGTCAGTGACCGACGAATGGGATCTCACTTCGAGAGACCAATCTACTTTGAGTGTAAACTAAACGAGCCAATGCACATTGGCATGCGATAATTGTATCCAGCTGCTGCTTGTCAGAGCACGTGATAAGTAGGCAGTAGGTGCAACGCATACTCAGGTTTTCGCTGAGAAGTCGAGCCAGTGACCCGGCCGCGACGGGACGTGACGTCTCCATTCCATTCTTTAGGGAACGAGGGTTACATAGTTAACAGAGACATTCCCCTTCAGTCAGTCACTCCGAGTCACGTCGGTGACCGACGAATGGAATCCCTACCAAAGCGCCATGGCTGCTGCCCCTTCCAGCACCCCTCGTAAGCCACCTGGTCCCCCCGCAGGAACTGGGGTGGAAGATAGGACAGGGCTTATGTAGAGAGAGTTTATTACTGTTGTTCCACTAGACCCATACAGTAAGACTTATTGGATAACACTGGGAAAGCGTACCTTTTCCAGGGATGCTGCGGAAACCACATCCTACCCGCAGGGAGGTATCATGTGGAGATTACACATATGGACTGGGCATTAAGGGCAGTACAACATATGGAATGTCTCTGAGGGGGCTCTGGCCCAGTTAGGAGGGAGTCAACACCGGCAGGGATGGCAGAGCGGAATCTGCCAAGGGAAAGACACGGGCTCACTGAAAGGGGAACCGTACCGTGGAAGAATACACACATGGAATCACCGTGGGGATCACAACATATGGCACCTAGCCTAGCACAGGGGTTAACCAACAGGCCACTTTACGATTGTTAGGCCTGGCACCAGACGCTCCGCCATATCCGGCTGCCGAGGGTGATGGAGGAACTCCACAGGGTTTGCCATATGAGGAACTGAGCTGAAGAGCAGAATAAGCGCACATATCCAGTCTGTAGAGGGGATTGGCACAGCAAGCGAGACACAGAGCAGTTCCTCTGGCCTTACTGGTTACTTGAGGCAAGTACACGAGAGGACACTGGCTCTACACGAAGGCTATAAAACCTAGCAAACGTGTTGGGTGTCACCCAGCCCGCAGCTCTACATATATTTGTCAACGAGGCGCCTTGCGCCAGCGCACAGGAGGAAGCAACACTCCTTATCGAGTGTGCTCTCAACCCGAGGGGCAGGGCCCTACCTGGGCAAGGCAGTCATCCAGGTAGTTGAGAATGCGAACGCCGTGTTCTCTCATGGGAACAAGGGCCGCCTCCACAGCCTTCATAAAGATGCGGGGCGACAGGGAACGCGAAGCGGAGAAACGGCCTGTACCGAGGGAGAATCGAGACATGAAAGTACGTGTCCTTCAGGTCGATCGCTGCAAACCAATCTTAGGGATGGATGCATTCAAAAATGCGTTTCTGCGTCAACATTTTGAACGGCAGCTTGTGAAGGGCCCTGTTCAGAACTCACAGGTCCAAGATTGGTCATAACCCACCACCTTTCTTGGGTACAATGAAGTATGGGCTGTAAAATCCTGACCTCATATCAGCTGGAGGAACCAACTCTATCGCGTCCTTCGCCAGCAGGACTGCGATTTCTGCCCGTAAGACAGGAGCATCGCCTGGTCAGCACGGAGGTGAAATGGACACCCCCGAACTTGGGAGGACGCCAGTCTGACGGTCCGAATGAGCCAGCGAGACAGACTGGGAAGCGCTAACCAGGCCCCCAGAAACCGTACAAGCAGGACCAGAGGGACCACAGACGTACCCACGGTGGGGCAGCGTGGTGGAGGACAGGGACCCGGCTCGGAAGGCATCGCGTCCCGAAGCGGGGTCTGGGTGTGCGGTGCAACACCTACCTGGCTCCACGGTTGGGCAGGGGGCGCAGGAGAAAGCATAGCCTCCTTGAACCGGGCCCTGCTGCCTGTTGGCGATAGAAAAGGGGGATGAGACTGGCCAGGCATAGCATGGCACAATGTCATCCGCGCCCTCTTGGGTCCCAGAGATGGTGGAAACTGCTCTTTTTTGATGGTTTGAATACCAAAAGAACAAAAAAGGAAAACAAAAAGAAAAGTAAACAAAAGATTCTCCACCCGGCCCTCCAGGAGAAGGAGTGGTGTGGTCACCATCTCCTGAAGAGCTGTCCCTTCCACCTCTGGGTTGTCCGTCTCAGGGCCATTTGCACTTCCGCTTGCTGCCTGGTTTGGCGGGGGCCTGGACGAGCTGCGCCGCACCCCTGCGGCCAGCTCCCCGCTGTGGCCTTGGTGGATGCTGCTGCTGAGGCTGAGCAAGGGCGGAGGAAGCCACGGGAGGGCGCCCTCGGCGACGAGCAGGCCGAGCAGCCGTGGCCGACAGCAGGGTGAAGGCAGCAGCGGGCCGCCGGGGCAGGATGTGTTTAATTGCCTCCGTCTGCTTCTGGGCAGCCGAGAACTGTTGGGCAAAGTTCTCGATTGCATCGCCGCATATCCGCCAGGTTCAGCCAGAGGTGGCGTTCCTGGACCACCAACATGGCCATCGTCTGACCGAGGGAGCACGCAGTGACTTTTGTCACTCTCAGGGTGAGGTCCGTCGCTGCGCGCAGCTCCTGCATCAGCCCTGGGTCAGAACTACTCTCATGCAACTCTTTTAATGCCTTGGCCTGATATACCTGCAGGAGTGCCATGGCGTGCAGAGTGGAGGCAGCCTGTCCAGTGGCACCGTAAGCCTTGGCCGTAAGCACGGATGAGAACTTACAGGCCCTGGTTGGGAGACGAAGGGGGACTGCCTCATAACCCCTGCCTGCCCCACCATCGAGGGTAGTGAGGGAGGAGGAGGCACCAGACCGGTTTCGGGCAGAAAAAGGTGCCTTCCAAGACCTGGTTACCTCTTCATGCACTTCCAGGAAGAAAGCCAGATACCAATCATCTAACCTCAACGGCTCAGGACACGGTGGCTCTCTCCACTCAAGCTCGACCGCCTTGGCAGCCCGGGAAAGCATAGCTGTTAATTCTGGGTCAGGCTCGGACAACGCTACTCTCCCCGAAGGGAGCAATGCAGCCGAGTCCTCGTCCACAAACTCCAGCTCAACCTCCGATGCCATGATCGACATCTATCATGTTTTTTCATATAACTGTATACATCCTCATACACAAAGACATACTGAAATACAAAGAAATGGTTACTTTTCTGTTTCACTAATTGACTGCTTTCATTAGCCTACATAAAGCAGCTATAGCTAATATCTACCTGACCATAATGGAGTGCTTGCTAATGTCTAATACTTTTGCTAGCAAGGGGTCAAGTAATCAGTGTTTTATTTCCAGAATGGATAGTTTTTCCGGTTTAATGAGTTGCTCTGTAATTAGTTTCATCTTGTAAACATCAAAAATAAAAACTGCTGTTGTTATGGCTAAAAATGTCTCTATATTGTAGAAGATGTATCTGGGTATTGTTCAGTCTTTTTACACAGGCAGACTAACAAAAAGGAGCTCTGGTTCACTCACTATCTACATGAATTGTTAACAGTTTCAGCCCTAGGCACATTTAGTCAGAGGAATCTTAAGTGTCTGGTTATATATTAAAAAATAGAATGAGATGTAAAAAAAAAAAAAAAAAAAAAAAAAAGACGATATAAAATGAGTATGAACATAAATTAATATATTCCACGGTAAGCACAGGCTTTAGCTGTAGCTGTAAGATTCTGCTCTCAAAATCATCATGTCTAGTTAAATACATGTGACATTAAAACCAGTCAGGATTTGCATTTAAAGGAATAATTCACTCAAAATGAGAATCCTGTCATTACCCTTACGTCATTTGAAGCATTTATGATTTTTGTTCTTCTACAGAAAAAAGAAGTTAGTTTGAAAAATGCTTGTAAACAAACAGTTTTGATTTTATGGACACCAAAAAGATTTCAACTGTATGAACAACGATAAAAAGAAAAAAAAAAAGAAAAGAAAAACTAGACATTTCTCAAAAATTAGTTTTTTGCATCTGTGCCATTTTGTAAAATAGTACAAGACCTATCAGAAAACTAAAAACAAAGTAAAATACTCAAGAACAAATAACTTTCCTCTCACTGAGTGTGTATGATGAAACTAATTCTCAGCATTGTGTGTCGTGATTCTCTCCCACTGTCCGAATATAGATCCACACTGATTCAATGTAGCTGTCACACGGATTCATGGGGCATAACTACTGTACAGTACATGCTACTGACTCATTTTTTCCTTGAAGAAAGACCTTCAGTAATCCTGCAACACATTACTATGTGCTGAAAGAAGAATAGTTTCTTACAACTGCACGACCATTCAAAAATTTGAGGTTGGTTTAATTTTTATGAAATAAGTCTCTTATATTCACCAAGGCTGCATTTATTTGATAAAAACAGTAATATAATGAAATATTATTGCAATTTGAAATAACTGTTTTCTCACTGAATATATTGTAAAATGTAATTTATTCCTGTGATGCAAAGCTGAATTTTAACATCATTACTCCAGTCTTCAGTGTCACATGATCCTTCAGAAATCATATTAATAGCCTGATTTGGTGCTTAAGAAATTTCTTATTATCAATGTTGTGCTGCCTATTTTTAGTTAATTTTATTTATTTATTTATTTTTGTGAAAAATGTGATAAAATTTTTCACGATTCTTTGATGTATAGCACATTTTAACATTGATTTGAAATAGAAATCTTTTGTAATATTACAAAAGTCTTTAATGTCTCTTTTGATCAATTTAATGTCTTTGCTGAAAAAAGGTAAATAAATGTTTGAGCAGTAGTATATAAAATGTACATTTAAATATGAATATAAAAAAATATAAAATTTCATAATATTTCTAACAGATTGAATAGCCTACATTAACTAATGATCTGTCAAATAAACAAACATAGACATAAAATATTGTTTAGATTTTTTTTTTTTTTTTTTTTTTTTATGTGAGATGAAAGAGACTGCAGCGATGGCAGTCAGCCATGAGAAACTGTCAATTACTCAGTTTAGCATTCATTATGCAAATATTTTTGACACAATGCCACAATTGACCAATCAGAATCAAACATTTCAGAGAGCTGTATCAATGTTTCTTATGTTACAGTTATGCAAATGTTCAGGTAAGTGATTTCCCAAAAAAGTCTATAAACACATCTGATGTTTCACCAGCATTTGAGTTTTCTGTGCTACTAAACTAACTGAATGCTCTCATTCTAACAGAAAATAGGCTCAACATCAGATGCTTTCCATTCAAATTCATTTTCTATTCAAATAACAAGAGTGTGTGTTTGTGTGTAGGAGATTGTGTTTCCACAAATATTATATCTTAAATACCAAGTACATTGTGTTTATGCAAAAACTAAACCTGTGCAGCACTCAGACCTCATACTTTTCTTTTAATAACTAATAGCAGTGCATACTGTATAGATCAAAAATGGACTTATGTGTAGCAGGGCCACAGAGATGAATGGCGTTTGAGCTGTGTAGAGGAAAATTGCTGGCTTTCTCAAAACCTTTTCATATTTGAAAAAGAGGAAAATGGATCTATTGAGATTTATATTTTGCTCACTGTTGTAAAGACCTTGACAACCAACTGACAAACCAGCATTAGTGACATATTGGAATGTTTCCAAAAGGAAATTTTTGAACAGTATTTTACCATAAAGTTACACTCAATATTAAGGAACCATAAATTCAATGAAAAAGTATTAATATTGGATAAAAAAAAGAATAAAAGAAAATAAAGAAAATAAAAAAGAATGAAAATAAGAAAGAAAGAAATATAATTTATTTATAAAATTTAATTTAAATGTAATATGCCTTTTATTGTAATATTATGAATATTTATGATAATATGCTGATAGATAAATAGATGGAACAATATTTTGCATTAAAATTACACTCAATATTAAGAAACCATAAATTCAATGAAAAAGTATAAATATTGGTAAAAAGAATTAATTAATTAATTAATTAATTAATTAATTAACAATTAACAAGTAACATTATGAATATTTATGATAATGTGCTGATAAAAAAATAAACAAATAAAATAAATAAATAAGACAACAATCATTAGTCAATTATGACAAAGTGCAATGTTTCTAAAAGGAAATTTGGAACAATATTTTGCATTAAAATTAAACTCAATATTAAGAAACCATAAATTCAATGAAAAAGTATGAATAATGATAAAAATAAATAAATGTAATTAATTCATAATTTTAATTTAATGTAATATTATGAATATATATGATAATATGCAAATAAATAAATAAGACAACCATCATTAGTCAATTATGACAAAGTGGAATGTTTCTGAAAGGAAATTTGGAACAATATTTTGCCATAAAGAGCTGGACACTCAACATTAAGGAACAAGTTGAGTGAAAAGGTATGAACATTGGTTGAAAAAAATTCAAACCAATTCAGTATTTATAACAAAATGCTGTATGACATACACGGTGCACCATTTTTATGGCCCCCATTTTTGAAACTGCATCTACTGTACTAATCCATAATTGATATTTTCATATTTGAAAATGAGGAAAACAGATGCATTGAGATTTTGTTTTGCTCGTTGTTGTGAAGGCCTTGGGTTTTACTTCTTTATTCCTGGATATAATGATAATTTTCCAAGAAAATAAATGTATTTGCTATTTTTCCTATCCAATCTTAATTATTTTTAACAGTTAACTATAACCTAGAAGCCATTCCTTTGAATACTTCACGATATCTCAGAAAGTTAGTTGAATAATCCCCTCGTCTTCCATTGGTCAGACAAACACACAGTCCCACTGTAAACTTCTGCCATTGGTTGAGTCGATGTTGTTGTTTTTGAGGCAAATACCTTACTTACAGTCGTCTCTGCATGAACAGATATTGGAGAAAGTATTTTATCTTTACCATATACTGACGAAACATTAAAATGCAAGGAAGAAGAACGTCATGACTGAACTTTAAGATGCTGGTAATATCTCTGATATCAATAGGGAGTCTCTTGCTTTAACTACGGGTCACAGGAGTGGACATCGCTCTGTGATCCTTCGCTTCCATGTTGTGAATGGTTGCGAAGAGATTCGGCCCTCAAACTGGGTCTCACTCCTGTCATCTTGTGCAGGGTGAGAAATGGATGTGATTCATTTTGGAGCTTGTAATATCTTCAGGGGTAACCGATCCCTGGGGGGGGCACAAGCACGGTATTAAAACTGTCCATCCTCTCGATAGTCACGTCTACATCCTTTCCTGCCATCCTCAAGGGAGTGAATGATGGAGGAGGTGTAAAGAGAGACTAGGGTCAGAGGAAGGATGAGAGAGGATATTGCACAGCTGTCTGCTCATCTGCCTCTGAAGCCGTGTGATGGGACACCGGAGAAATGGAAAAAAACGGCTGGAATGGCAATTAGCATGAAACCGAGGCTTTGGAAACGAGTGGGACCTAAAGGTCTAGATGTCGTCTAATCAATAGACTAGAACAATTAAACCCAATATGAGTGATGAATATTTTAATATTATGAATATTTATGATAATATAATAATAGTATTTAATAAAAGAAAATAAACCCATTTAATTTGAATTTAATATGAGTTATGAATATTTTAATATTATCATTATGTACGATAATATATTTATTAAATAAATAAATAAATAATATATTTAATTTTAATGTATTATGAGTTACGAATACTTTAATATTTTGAATACTTATTATAATATAATAATATTTATTATTTAATAATAAAATAAATAAATACATTTTATTTGAATGTAATATGAGTTATGAATATTTATGATAATATAATATTTATTTATAAATGTTGTTTTGACAACAACCAGAGTAAATTACAACAAAGCGGAATGTTTCTAAAAGGACATTTCAAACAATATTTTGCCATAAAGCCCTGTAAACTTAATAATAAAATGTCATAAACTGAGTAAAAGAAGTATGAATATTGGTAAATAAATAAATAAATGTACTTATTTACTAATAAATTTAATTTAAATGTAATATGAGTTATATTTTGATGATTGTTTATGATAATATGCAGATAATTATAAATTATAATTACATAATATATACTTGTTTTATATAATTATAAATAAATAAAAATTGATTGTTTTGACAACCAGCATTAGTTAATTACAAGTGGTATGTTTCTAAAAGGAAAATTCTAACAATATTTTTGCCATCAAGACTATATATACTCAATATTAAGGATCCATAACATTAAAAATTATAAATACTGGTAAAAACTAATTAATTAGCTAATTCATTCATTCATTCATTTATAAATTAATTTAATTTCAATATGTAATAATAAATATGAGTTGTAAATATTTTAATATTATGATTATTTCTGAAATAATAATATTTTGACTTTATTTTAATTTATTTCATTAGAGCATAAAGAAAGAAAGAAAGAAAGAAAGAAAAACAGACAGACAGACAACCACTATTATTCAATTAAGACAAAGTGGAATGATTCTAAAAGAAATCTATACAAGAAAATATTTTGCCATAAAAACCCTTTACACTTATAATTCAAATGAATTATCACTATTTATAACAAAATGCTGTATGATGTAAATGGTACAATTTGAGAAATTGACATTTTATAAAAAATAAATAAATAAATAAATAAATAAATAAAAACGCTGATAGCAACAGAATGAAAAGAGTAAACCTAAATAATTACATTTTCTAGTGAACACATGTCTCCACTAAGTCCAAATAAAGCCTGATATTTGAAGGCAGCACAGTGGAGGATTTGGCTTTCAGAGCCAAAAAGCTCCCCTTTGAGGTGGACCACTTTTTTTTCTCTCGTAGGAAACGTTATTAGTCGACAACATTTGCCATCCAATGGGGAAAGAACGCTAGCACACCTGTAGTCTCCATCTCCATAAACACGATTAGAGATTTCAAAGACACATATTCAATAAACAGACTGAGAAATAATCTGTCAAAACACTCAGATCTGGCAAAATGGGATAAAAGAGGATGAGGAACATCTAATCACGGGTGCGACACCGCTGGCTGTGCCAGGTTATGTAAACACCATAGACTGTATAAAAACAGTAAACACAGACGATGAAATGTTCGCCTAGTGTCTCAAAGCGCTCAAAGACAAACAAAACCAAATAGTGGAGGAAACTGGAATTATCTCACTAAACAATATCAAAAAAAGCTCTGTGAAAGCAACACTGGCACTGCAGATGATATTTAATAATTAATTATCAGGACAATTACAGGATTTCTGAAACTTTATAATGTGTTTTATTCTTCCCAACAGAGCAGAAAGTGCGGAAGCTGCTGTAAACACACAAGCGTTGTTGCAAAACCGTCAGTAGGGAAGAAGGCAATCCCAGAATGCATTGCAACAAACTGAGTGAGGGGAAAAAATCCAAGATGGCAGACAAAGTGAGAGAAAGGTTTATTTCTAAAGAGATTTGATTAAATATCATTTAGGCTATGTTAGCAACATGCTAACATGTGCTATAACCCAGTTAACAAGGAAGGAAATTTCACTAACATTCTGACCAGTTATGCTCTCAGTTCCAGCTTAGTTAATACGATGTTTGCTCAGAGTTATCTGTTCTTTAATAATGTTTTATACATCATTCATGGAGCATTTTTTTCCTGAAACGTTTTAGTTGATTGTTCATCTAACATTTTTAAACATTACTACTAGTTTCAGAATGTTCAGAAAACATTATTTTACATAATTTTATTAGCAAAATGATAAAATGGAACATAACCAAGAAAATGTCAATAACCAATAAAAAAAGTTTTTAAAGGGATCATGAAATGCAGTTTTAATTATTTTTTATTTGTTTTTGTTTTTTTTCTCATCAAAATGGTCATAATTTTGATATAAATCATAATTTTCTACCTGTTAGTATTCTGATTTGAACACACTGTTGGAAGCGGTGTGTCTGTTGTGAAACATCAATGTAAATGCCCACTGCTCTGATTGGCAAACATCTTCGCATCTGAAATGAGCATTACATGTGGAACACTCTGGAAAATTTTCCTGCGTTTTTACTATAACAGCTTCTAGACAGTCTAAACGTGAAAAGTGTTGATAATAGCATTATATTTAGAACAAAATGTATATAAGAGACTCGGCAGTGTAATTGATTATAACAAGAGTTATAAGCAGAAATCAACCACTTTGCAACAAAGAGCATACATAAGCCCTTACACCCATCAGAGGTCATGATGCTCATGAAATGCAGTTTCAGATATTTATATTACTTTGTTTCTCAAGGTTAGTTTCTAAAGTTTGCAAAATGTCTTTCTTTACCTAACAACAGTAACACTCCTACGTGATAGGATGATGACACGTTAAGGGACGTCACAATTGTCCCGATTTTGTTTGTTTTGAGTTTTGAAATTTCCAGTATGTTTTTATTGCAAAGTAACCTCCTATATGCTACCTGATCTCATGACAAAAACGTACCTGTGGGAACTTTTTTGCAAGACGCAAAATACGTACCAATAAGTACATATCACTGCAGTTTCCAACAGAAATTAACACTAGAGGCAGTAAAACATCGAGCACTTGTAATCGTTTTCGTACACAGTTATGATTACAGCTCCATATGTTTCGCTCTCCGGCTGTAACAAGCTTGTTCAGTAGCTCAGAGGCATGGAATTGGACTTAGAATGCAGAATTCTTGGGTACGAATCCCGTCAAAAACATGACTCACGATGAAAGAGATGAAAGATGAGAGATTGAAAAACATTCACTTTTGTTCATACTATCGGGTAGGTTTAGGTGTAGTGCAGACGTCACAGAGCATTACAGGTATAGCGCCACTCACCGGACATTTCAAGTCAGAACTGCAGTGACGCCTACAAAACTAACGTCACATAAAACGTACCATATGTACATTCATCTGTTCCTGGGAAAAAAAACAAACACTCTTTTAGTGCCACTCAGTGGACATTTCATATCGAATTTGTCACGAAACGTATATGGCAGTACGTACTTCGCGTCTTGCGAAAAAGTTCCCACAGGTACGTTTTTGTCATCAGGTTGCCTACATATGCAAGTATCATAATATTGTGATTCTCTGTTTCATGACCCCTTTAAGACATTTAAAAACTGGACGTTTTGAACACTCACAGAACATTCAGATATCTTTCACTAGCTTGGAAAATACTACTGCTGCGAGTTTCTGTCTTTGTAGAGCGTTCCAAATGAGTCGCTTATGTGGTTTTCAGTTACGATGCTTCCTTAGAAGGCAGTAGACAAAAAGGCAGCTCACTAGGGTTTGAAATAGAGCTTTAGTCTGCAATTTATTTCCAACTTAATGCTTATTGATATATTACCTAAAGGAAACACTGAGCACTGAGAACTGTAAGTGAGATATTCAGCGAGGAGTGGAAAGTATTGATATGGAGGGAAAAAATATCTTTATAACTTTGAAGTTTCTGGCAAACTACAACAAGTACCCACTTAAAAACCTCCATTTTAACTGATTCATCACTCCTTTGCTTCATTTCAGGCTTTGTTCTCGCAGCTACGGCAAGCGCTTTTTATTAACTTTACCAAGAAGCTCCTGGCATGTCGTGACTGTGATTCAGAGTTTGCGTTGTGGAGATTGTGAGGTGTGTTTGCGGCAATCTCTCCATCGAGCAATATTATATACTGTACAATTCATCCATAACTCTAGCGAATGCCCCAAAAATGTCATCCCAGCACCACCGTTTCTCCCCAGGGCCAGTTTTCTCTCTTCTTCTCTGTCTCTATCGCTCTCTGCAGTGGCTCCACTCGTTTTATCCTTCACTATCTTGCCCACACTTTAGACTTCAGTATAGATCTGATGTTGCCGCCTCTTTGGTTCTTAAAACAAGTATGATCAACCTCTGACAGCTTCTACCTCAGTGGCCTGAGGGAAAGAAGAGCAAGATGGCTTATTTAAGTTGATGCAAGACTTTAAGATGAATACGCTGCTTCTGAACTTGAGTTTCAGATCAAACCTGAGAATACAATAATGAATCAATAAAGTATGCTTTCTGTCTGTCTCTTTCTTTTTCTCAATGCTTTTCTATTCAGTCCTCTTATATGAATGATTATTGAACTCTGTGAAAAGCATTTCAAGACATTCTAGACATCTCCATTTGCACTTGAAGAATAATGTGAATATTATTACTACTAATTATTGTGACCTTTGTTGGGGAAATATTGTTTAGTTATAATATGTGTACATGAATAACAAAGCAAAATTAATTAGTTGCAATAATATTAATGTGCATGACTGAGCTCATATTCAACTAATTTAAAGTTAATGAATCAATCTTTGTGGTTTGCTTCTTGAAAATTATTTGTTAGATACCTGCCTAAATAAATCATATGCCTGTGTAAAAGTGATTCATTGTTGCTTACCCACTTTTAAAATCGAAAAACAGCTTTTGCCAACCTCTCCAGGTAAAAGCAGGTCTGATCTAAATTTGCCAAAGATAATAATAAAAAAAAAAAAAAAAAACATGTTAAATGCAAATTATAAAATGCAACAAATCATGTATCTGTGTCTAGCTAGGGAAAAGAAAAAAAAAGTAAATTGGATGAGGAACTTGTAGATGAAAGAATAAAACACTTACCATTCAATCTTACCATCCAAACACTTACCGTCCAATCGCGTTTAATAATATGCATTATTTTCAATTAGCTTTTAAATTTATATTTTCTGTTTATTTTATTTATTTATTTATTTTTGGATTATTATTTATTTTTATTTTTTGGTTTAACTTTAATAGCTTCTATATTGCTTTCATTTATTTTTAATTTTTTAAATAAATGTTATTATTCATTTTATTATAACTTTTTACTTTTTAGTCATTTTAGTACTTAAACTTAATTTAGTTAGTTCAGTTAAGTTTTTTATCCAATATTTACCTTATATTGATCTTCATATCAATGAAACTAAAATAGCTTTAGTTTAGTTAACATCAGCAACACCGTCACCAAGAGCATGAAACCGCCAAATCCTCAAACCTTCAAGACCCCTTTTGGAAAGCAATTGTTCAATGTTTCTGTATATTTTTGTTCAGTTTCGTATGCTAAACAATTTTGGTGCTGTGTTGGGACTCCACTTAATGTCCAGTGCCAAAAATTAAACAAATCCGGCTGAGAATTAGTGATTTATAGAGATAATTCACTGAAAACTAAAATTCTGTCATGATTTACTCACCATCATGAAACATTCAGCTATAAATAACTTCCACTGTGTTCCATGGAAGAAAGAAACTCAGGCGGTTTGAAAGACATGAGGGCGATTTTTCATTTTTGAGTGAACTATTCCATTAAAAGCAAACTTGAGATGCTGTGAATGAGCTTTTGTGGGTATATGCTTCAGAGACTCAGCGACTACAGTATCGACCAAGTATTTTGTGGTTTCTCAACATGGCAGTTCATTGTTACAGTGTGACACTTGCTAGAGCAGTTAGCCCTGCTCAGTCTCGCTGAGCTCTGAGACACCTCTCCAGCTTTTTTTTCAGTTACGACTGCTGTCCCATGTCAGTCTTCCTCACTCTCCCTCGCTCTTTCTCCCCGTCTTCTCTTTCATTAACTGCTGCTGTCAGTGGGGAAGACCACTTTTGTATGGCATCTAATTCCTGCGGCTGCTGCGGCACAGGGCTGGCAGGAGTTTCTCCAGCGCAGCACATAATCAGGTCTCCTCCTTAAACTCAGCAGGATTCTAACCAATTTGTCTTGCACAGCTGGAGATCATTGTTTCGATCTGCTCGACGGGGAACGAGTCAACCTTTGTTGAAATCTTGGTTTCGCCAGATGGCCAATCATTGTCAGGCGTGCATGTCATGACATGTACAGAGAACTGCACTAGGGTGGTTTGCATTCACTGTTGTGTTAAACAGCATGACAAAAGGTTGATTTGGCTTTTAATTGTAGAATTCTCAATATACCAGAGACCCTTGATCGAGGAACCATCACTGACATCTGTAGGACATCTGTAGGAATTTCAAGATCATGATTAGTGAAATTAGTTTACATTTTTAGAGTCCAGAATATCTGTTTAACATGGAAGGGATAAATAATAAATTGATTGGGGAACGAGATCGGGAGACAACAACAAAGTTGAAATGTTAAGAATACACTTCTTAAAATTGAAATAATTTGTGTAAATCCAGTGGTCAAATGCTGTGTGGCTTCTCAATTTTCTGTGTAATTATAGCCACCTGACTAGTGACTAATCTTTGCGTGAATGTCCACAAAACTGGAAAACTGAATGTATACAAGCGTTAGGCTACTTAGGGAGAATCAATAAATTATGAATAATTAATTGCTATTGTGTGAATAATATGTAATCATGTAATCAATAAAAAGTAACTGTAGTCTGATTACGGGTATTTTAAAATGTAATATAATTTACTTACAAGTACTTTATTTCTGATTACGTAATCCAGATTACGTTTGGCCATGTTGCATGCTGCAGTTCCATTTATAAGTGCACCGTTTTAGTAAATCAGAAGTCTTTGGCTATATGTTGAAGCACTGCCAACAAGACAGTTTTAACTTGGCTTACTGACACATTCTATCTTTGGAAAAAGTTCTCTTTGATTTGTTTATATAAATTGAGTGGTTTTGTATAATTGGTATATTTTGCCAAGTCAACCCTTCTATTCCTCCTCCTGTTCATCAGATTCAACTTTGTTAAAAGTGAAGCCAATTCAAATGTTTAGCCTGTTAAGCTAGAAAAACTGCAGGGCAGGATTGGATTTATTTTATTTATTCATTTATTGAGTCATAGCTTGAGGTCTGTATATTAAGAATATTGTTGGCTCTGTGATGAATTGCTTTTGTTTCTCTACTGTAACTTGCTTTTCTGATCCCACTTCTCTCTTTCCTCTACTGTTACTTACGGTATCTACTGAACTGTCCTGAACAAATATGTGCCCAAAAAATAAATATATAATTAATTAAAATGGTTTAACGTCAACCAAAGGAAATTTGCTTTAAAGATGGAGCGATCACACTTTATTTTAAAGTCCAGTTCTCGCTATTAACAAACCAATAACTAAGACTTTTGTCTCAATACGCTACTAATTTGCTGCTTATTAATAGTTAGTAAGGTAGTTGTTCGGTTTAGGTATTGGGTAGGATTAGGGATGTAGGATATGGTCATGCACTATATGTGCCTTATAAGTACTTATAAACAGCAAATATGTTATTAATATTCATGCGAACAAGCATAATAGTGAAAATTGGTCCCTATTCTAAAGTGTTACCAATGGAGCAATCCAAAAAGTGGAATAACACCAATTAAACGTTCAAAATATGACACATCATGTTGAGTTCAATAGATACATATTTTAATAACGGAAGTGCTGAATTGTAATGAAAATTGTGCAAATATTCCAAAAATAAATTTCTCCCAACATTATGCAAACTATCACTCACCTGGAGGACTTGTCAAAATGATGACATCAGTGTTTCATGTCACTTCTGAAACAAATACGCAAATGAAATTAAAAGTAACATAATGTAGACAGTTTTAAAACACTTACACACAGCTCTAAATGATCTTGTAATAGCACTAAAATGAATGTATTTCTGAAGAGTGTGATTAAAAAAAATGAAAGCACATGATGTAGGAGTGTAAAAAAATAATTGTCTGTTTACAGTAAATTTAATGCCATGTCTGTTGAGTTGAACTTTTAAACTGTGTGATATTTGTAAGATTTTAATATGAGGGAGATGATGGTGGCTGAAAATGAAGGAATGTAATAAGACGGTCAGACCAAGCGGATCAGAATCAAACGTCTTCAACACGTGACATGATGAAGCAACATGGCATCTCTCGTTCCAGATTTGCGGAAGCAGCTCTTAAATCTCCACTTGAAGATTAGGAGTGGGGAGTAAAGCAATCAATGTGAAGAAAAAAAAAAAAACTTTAAGGGAACTTAAGTGAACATTGCTTTAAGCTCCTTACACTGCTTTGGCTAAAAGCTTAAAAGCGTTTGGGGTGGAAGTAGTTCTGAAATTGAGCATGAAGAATATACAATAAAATATATCTGATTTTTGGATTTTTTTTTTTTTTAATAAAGTGCTTGATTTTAGTTTATGAACACAAAATCTAACATGTAAATTGCATTAAGTAAAGCAGATGTTACAAGAATTGTAATCATAAAATATTTAAATCCAAACATCTGGGCTATAAACTTAATTACTTTTGTGCCAGTGTGAGCAGAATCTTAAATTATGACAAAACTATTCCTGAGGAAATTATTCACAGTCTTCTCGGCACAACATGCTTCTGGCCCACTACATATATGTGCCTCTGTATGCAGTTTTTGCCTTGTGTTACTCACTGGGGAATTTACTACCAACTAATTGCATTCACTGTTTGCATTGTTTTACTGCATGTTCACAAAAGGAACACTGACAATCAGGAATAGTTAAATGAATAGTTCACCTAAAAATGTAATTTTGTTAAAAATTTCCACAACCTCAGACCATTCAAGATGAAGATGAGTTTGTTTTTTCATCTGAACAGATTTGGAGAAATGTTTCATTACATCACTTGCTCACCTATGGATCCTCTGCAGTGAATGGGTGCCGTCAGAATGAGAGTCCAAACAGCTGATAAAAACATCACAATAATCCACATCACTCCAGACCATCAATTAATGTCTTATGAAGTGAAAAGCTGCATGTTTGTAAGAAGCAAATGAAGAATAATACACACATATGTTACTATCACCATAACCTTTCAAATAGCTGCTGCTGCCATGATCAATGCACACAAACATATTCAGCGGTAATAGTGTGACGTTAATTGTGACAGGCTATAGCGCTGAGTTAGGTGCAATCTATAATGAGTCTAATTTGCATAGGAAGGAGGCATGTCTGCACTGAAATGACAATTAACTAATTTTGCCATTTCAATGCATTTAGCGCCTGGTTTAACTAGAAAGACCGCAAACAAAACTGGCACAATTGTTCAGTGAATCTGCTCCTCAGTGACAGTGTAATGCATTCAGCGTTATAGTCAGTGCTAAAGTACGCTTATATATGTTGTTTTGAACAACAGCAAGAGGGGGTGCATGTACTTGTTTTAATTCAGACACAATTACTGTCTGAATTAGTTATGCTACATGTATCATAATCAACCAACTGTCAGCATAATTGTGCTGATGCACTTGGTTTTGATATCATTAATTTGCCATCTGTTGAACAGAGAACAAGAACAGAGATATATGAAGATGGTACACAAAATATACTCACCATTATCCAGAGGAATGACTTTCAATGAGTAATCAATAGTCAGAGAATGAGCTAGGCTATCAATTGCATGCCGATCGTTGGATGGGAATTACATTGCTTGGCTATAAAGACTGATTTCCATCTGATCCTTCTACATTGGGAAGAAAAAAAAAATCTAAATGAGATGCAGTTCTGCAGTGCCTTTTCAACTCTATAACTTTTTATGAAATAAATATGCTTGTGTTGGCATTTAAAGTAGCATTTATATAAAAGGGTATAGCAGACTTTTAGAAAGTTCTCAATTTTTTCCTTCATGGAAGAAAGTCAGTCAAACAGGTTTGTTAGTGCACATTATAAATAAAATGCATTAATATTTTTTTTTAGAACAAAAGGTAAGATAAATGTCAGAATTAAAAATATTCCTTTAAGACACAAAGTGAAATCTTTGCATTAATTTTTTTTTTAAATTGTCTAATAGAAAATCAGACCATAAATTCAATAAAAAAAATTAAATAAAAAAGCAGTGATCTGACACAATCTGAGCTACCCACAATTAAGAAACAACATCAAAGCTAAAATCTCGACATTTAGCTCCCTATTGGACCCATGAACTGGTGGAAAACATTTAGCGCAGGCACTCTTGTCTATGACAAATCCCCGTCTCTTTAATGAGATGTATTAGCAGCATATTGGGCTTATCAGTGTGACCTAGAAAGATGAAATGGAGGAGTTAGAGAGTTGGGAGCTTGCTCTCCCATAATCCCTTGAGAGGAAAACATCCGTCTCTCTGTGGCCTTCATCCCCTGGGATGAAATTACTGCGGGAAATTTCCCGAATCCCACACCGCAATCTTTACTTAAACAATTCTGCATTTTCAAGGCTCTGGATTCTTTAAGACATGAGCAGAATATATAGAAGTAATGAATTACACAAAAGTACACATAAAGGCTGAAGGACCAATTTCATGCTTTAAGGAGTGCGCCAAATAATAATGGAGCACTGGTAAAACATTTACTCTAATATAATATAATGAAATATTATCAATTTATACGGTGCTTGCATGAAAATATATTTAATCAGAATACTAATGAATGGCCGTCAATGAAGAAAGAAGTTTTTTAACCAGCAGGGGCCGACAAGGCCATGATAACAAGTCAAACCATCATCTATCTCACTTACGATCTCACCCAGTCGTTATCTTGGAGTAGTCATAAAACCAATTAAAATGAATCGTTAAAATATATATTTTTTTAATGTCATGCATCTAATTAATCAATGTATAGAGTAATGATAATAAAAATGTCAGTGTCATGTATCTATGTATAAATATAAAATATATAATGTATAAAATAATACATTAAACACATACATACAAATTAAAATGAATAATGAAAATAATTAAAATGTTAAAACTAATAAATTAAAATACACATATAAATCTATGTATATATAACCAGTATAATGCACATAAATTTATACTTAATTTTATTTATACAGACGTTTTAATTCAGCAAACTGAAACTTGGTAAGCCATGCTCCATGCAGTCTCAAATACAGAGGACATTTTAAGTGAACTCTGAAGCACATAAAAGTTTTCAAAATGAATAATGATAGCAATTTAAAATTACTGTCAGCTGCTAGATATTTGCAGTGACCCTTTTAACAGAACATATTATACAAGTAAACGTAACCTAATTAAACAAAGAAAGTGAATGAGGGCGTATATTCATCCTATCCTGCCTACAGCTCTCGCTCATTTATTTACATACGGACGAGCTCGGCTCTGTCCACCTCCAGATAACGAGAGACAAGTGAGGGAGATGCAGCACATCAATTCTCCAAATGAAACCCATGCAACTCCTTGAAACCGATGACTCATCAGGAGCAAAAACGGCCTGGTTTTGCAAGAAGTAAGTTTTGTTAGCCATCATTCTGGCCATCTATCTGCCACCTACATTTCTGTAGCAGTTTCTCCCTGAAGTTCACTTATAAAGTTAGTCATGCACCAAAAATTTTGCCATTAATATGATCGTTTTGCTACTGTATTATTGAGGTAAAACAGTATCCAATTTACCAAAATGCAAAACACTATCTATTTACTAAAGCATTTTAGTTTAGGATTACAATGAACCATTTTTGTTACGATGCATATTATTATTGTAATTCCTCAATAAAATATCACAAATGTCTCATTAAGCACAAGAAGTGCTTACTACCCCTTAAGGGATGTAAAGAATCTGTCACTTAATGAAGATATATTTAGATGGGAAATATATGTTAATGATGAATGATTGGTCTATCAGTATAATGTAGTAGAATCAGTTGGGCGATTCTGTGACTCCCATTGCCATTTAAACTCTGCCCTAAAATGTGATTGCAATCTAAATTGCATTGTATATTGGTGATGACAGTCCAATAAAGCATCTCGGAGCATGTTGGCCTATAGGGACTATTTTCACTCATGCCATCTGATGCTTTACACTGCGTATAAATGTTTCTGAACATCATAATATACTTCTGAGGAGATATAAGGGATGTTATTTCAAATTAGACCTTCAGTGTTTTTCTGCTAGAGTTTAAGACAGCTTTTTTGACTGGAAAATCCCTTATAGTCACCTCACTTTTTCAGGGAATTTTCTGGCTTGCATTTATATCAATATTAAAACAGACACTGCTTTTAAAGCGAGTTTTCCTGCAGCTCTTTATTAATAAGTTAAATCCCTATAAGTCTACCAAACCCAACATGCCGCTCTCAGCTCTGTCACTATCAAAACATTGTTAGCCCGAGGCATCACACCCGTCACTGACCTCATGTTGCACCAAAAATGGGAAGAGCTGGTTGAAAAGCTGCAGTTCTGAAAATCTAATTGGCTGGTTTACATCACGTCTGGGAACTTCATCAGTGCACCTGGAAACAAAGTCATTTGAGTGTCATTAAACGGGGGGGACGCAAATTTAGTTTAAAGTTCTATAAAGTTAATGACTGTTAATAACAATTCCATAATGGCAAGTAACAGACAAATTATAAATGGTATTTTCTTGTAAAACATACTCCAATAATCTTGCTTTATTACCTTCAGGAAAAAAAAAAAACTGTTACAGTGCATCCAACTTCTATGAAATAAACATGATTATGATGGACAGAAATTCTGATTACTGTCTTACTGACTAAAAAATTGTGGACTAGAGTTATGGACAAGTGATAGCCATTTTTACCAAATTATGTTATCTATGTTAATGCCTGGATATGACTGACTGATCCGACAGTCTTGTCTGGAATATGAACAGTATTTCGTGCAAGATAATAATGTAAACATTGCTTAGGAAATTAAAAAATCCCATTACCAAACTTTTTCCACTCTGGACCTCCTAAATTTTGGAAACTATGAGACAGTTTCACTCAGTATAAAAACTCTGCATTCAACTAAAGAGCAACTATTTCTCTTTCTCACCTACTTATCCATTATCAAGCAAAGCATCAAAAACAGCCATTCTGCCAATATAATGCTGTCCTTGTAAATACTAATTAGCCATCACTTCATAAATACAGTACTTTAAGTGTAGATGGTTTAAATATAAACCAAACTTTAACCAGTGGGAGAATGAGATTAAACTCTTGAGCAAATCTTTGAAAATTGTTAAGGACAATAAAGCCCTTAAGCTGATTTCACATTATCATAAGTATAAGCTAATTTAAGATGGACCTTTTCTTTTTTTGTTTTTATTAATTTATTTGTTTATTTCTTTGTTTTTGTTTTATATACAGTATAATTTTATATAATATATAATTCAGGCATCACTAACATATTTAATTAACTCAGTACAAAGGCACATATATGACATTTGTCAAAATCATTTTATTTTAAAATTTAAAGTGGCTGAAGCCAGTATGCAACGTGATATAAATGGGAACAAGATGTCCCGTGGCATTATGCCATTTTTCCAGCAATATCAGTTCCTGGTTTGAGACCAGCAGGCTTCACAAGCAATGCTGAGCAATTTTTGTTCCACCCCAGAAGCACCATTTCTGCGGTGGAAATGACTTCAGATTGGGCACCTGCACCCTGATGGTGGAAAAGGGGCTTTAGATAAGGATTGAGTCCCTCCAATAGATTTTTTTGTCAAAATTTCAAGTTCAAACCTGTAAAGTACCAACACACCTCTCTTCAACAAGCGGCATGATTTGAGGTTTCATTCATGTCTGTAGAAAGACAAGCTACAAGTTTAATACTCAGGGTTAGTGATTTGAACAAATCCATAATCCTAAATCTGAGTAGTACTAACAGCGATGCTTGACTTGGTAAGCCCTGCTAATTATTACACAAATCTTCAGATATTACAGGAACAGTCTTTCACTTTAGCTGTGATCTAGTTTATGGTGTCAGGACGTCTCTGGAGCATAAGCTATTCACAGAAGACAGATTTCCACTTTGTTTTTCCCATATTTGATGCAGCTTGTAATTACTACCCTCTAAAGGTGTGAGAGCACAAATGCCATACTGCAGGAAAACTGGCATCTCTCTTACACACATTTAGTCTCATGAGAATGAATTTAAGATGAAAAACCATCTCAGTTTGTAATGATGTGAGAATGGAGTGATAGTTCTCTCTCTAGAGAAGGACACTTGAAAAAAGCTTCCTGTCCAACACCTCTCTCATCCTCGATTTATTTTTACTTTGTATGCAAAGACAACAAGAGCAACAACCGCTGTCTAATGATGCAATGTGATCTCATTAGCATATGTAGGAATTTGCACATAAAGTGTGGTCCTGGCACAGTGATCTGTATATATATATATATATATATATATATATATATAAAAGTAGTTAAAAAATTATTAAGATATCATCCTATTTACACTTTCTAAAGCATACACAACTTTATGTATGTATTTAAAACTTCAGAGGCATTTACGAATACACTGTTAAATGGTGATATACATTTAAATATTGTATTTAAATATTATTTAAAATTAATTAATATATTTCTGGACAATATTAAACCTATTTCATGCAGCAGACACATTGACTAATTTACTATTAAGCATGATATTTTGTTCTGTGTGATTTCTTAAGACTAGACACAATAGTCAGAATTGTTAAACACACACACAAATCGGTAAATGAGAGAAACAAGTTGTTAATGATAATGAGTATGTTTCTCACTTGTATATTTTATACTTGAGCTTTAATTAATAAAAAGAGGTTTCATGACTTTACCTTTATTAGTCAAATCTGAGTTTTATTTATTAATAAATTAGCAATTTTCAAACATCTTTCTCAAAAAAAAAAAAAAAAAAAAAAAACTCTTCGTTAACTGATAAACATCTGTCTGACTACAGAATTGTTTCTGAGTTTTAAACTCAGTCACTTGCGTCTGGAAAAGGTTCCGGTAATTCCAGTTTTGACCAGATGTTCAACAACAAGAGAATTCATAAACATTCGTGTGATTTAAAAACTGTATATGTAAAAAAGAAAGAAAAAAAAAAGGTTTGTAAAGAAGACGTGCTTTCCAAATGTAAGAAAAAAAAATGTATGTGTACACTAGCGTTGACTGCAACAATATATGGTTTATCTCGGGTATTTTCTTAAAAATAAAGTCTATTTATAATGCAATGCATTTATTACAGCATAGAATATTATAAAATAAAATCCTCATTCTGTGATAAGCCACATCAGATCACAAAAGTAAGTTATTTCGTATCAATACTGTGAGAGTATTGAAACAGTTTCAGAGATTTCAGTATCAAAATATATTTTAAAAATTATATTTTTACTAGTGTACAATATGTACAAATGCCTACGAAATCCAAGACCACCGTTAATTATGGAGTCGCTATTTGACTCATTATTTAATTCATTAGACATTGGTTTTGCATTTTGGCTGAGCATTTACTGAGTTGTTTAAATCAAGCTTTTTCATAATGACAATAAATTATCATTTCAAATGGACAACTTTGATAACAACATTGCACGTTCAGTAGTGATAATGAGTTAACTCTTTCACAGTAATATCTGAAAGGTTAAACCTACTGCGGTTTAAACCATTAAATTTAATTTCCACTATAACGGCATGAGATTCATCCACCTCTCTCCCATCTAACCTTGCTGCTAAGGCACCTAATGCATGATGTATGAGAGCAAAGACCGCTGGCATATGCATAACCACAGTGGGAGAGACTAGCTAAAGGCGAGGTTATCTTGAGTCAAGTGAAATATAAAGCTTCACCTCTTTCAAAAATATTAAGGTTATGATAATGTCTAGATTTATGTTGGTTCCCAGGGATGACAGATGCCAACGGAAGCAGCCTGAAGTTAAAGCAAGGAGAATAAACATGAGCCCAAAGGAAAGCAGATTCTTGCGTTTTTTGTTTTGTTCTGAGCCCATTTTCATTGGCTGCCAAAACGATGCTGTATGTTTTGACTGCATGATTGAAAATGAGCTATAATCATCATGCTAATGTGTTAAGCACAAAGAAGAAATGAATAATGTCTTTCCTCGCACTCTCCCCAGGCTTTCAATTGGATGATGACCAAAGTCGAAACACCAAGAACAAAATAAGAGAGAGGTGCCAAACGCGATCATGCCCCATTCATTCATAACGTTCATTTTCAGTCTGCCAGAACAAAGCAGAAAGCAGAGGCATTTGTCTTTGTTTATGTGTACATTGGGGGTATTATATGGCATGTTCACATGTTTTGCCGTGTCTTTATGCATTATATATTTGGAGCTGTACGCCGATATGATTTCTTGAAGAGGACAATAAGGCTAAATAAGAGATTATGTGCCATCAGCAGGTCATTATCGCAAAATAAACCCGACAGGGCGATCGGGACCCCGCCGTGAAGCAAACTATCACCCTGAAAAGGTTTATTTTGCCATAATGAACATCTGACTGCACATTATCCCACTTATTACACAGCTACTTAGCAAATAAATAAATAAATGGACATTAAATATTGATTTGAGTTGAAATTACTCTATTATGTGAGAATAAAGAGACTTTGAAGTGATAGCAGAGACAACAAATGAACACAGCTATGTGAGAAACCAGTTGGCTGAGACAGTAATCATATATATAATTGTTTTAAATTATGTTCCTTGCTGCTGACCTATCGGAATCAAATATTCCAAAAAGAGCCATATAATATACAAAAATATAATTTATAAAAATATAGTTTATTGATCTGACTGCATGTTGCCTTATGTACTGCTTTTTGTGTACTGACTGCACATTATGCCTTATGTAACTATACTGTTTACTTAATGTTATTTTTTATGCAGACTGCCAGATTTGACCAATGAGTATCCAGAATTCCAGGGAACTATATAATAAACAAAAATAAATAAACATACAAAAAAAAAAAAAAAACTTTCACTTTTTTTTTTTTTGATGATAATATATCATAATGAAATAATTATATTAAAAAAATACAAAAAAAATACAATATAACAAGTATAATAAACTAAACAAATAAAACAAATAAATTCCTTTCACTGTTTTTTTTTTTTTTTTTTTTTTGAGGTGTCATCTTCCAAAACCTGCTGCCTGGGACAAAGGTCAATGAAATAATTATAAAGAATATTTTACAGTATAATACCAATCAGAGTATTCCAGAGATCCATATAATAAACAAATATATATATATATATATATATATATATATATATATATATATTTTTTTTTTTTTTTTTTTTTTTTTTTCAGGGGTTTGTATGTGGTTGATTGCCTGAGGCAAAAGTCAGTTATACTTTTTTTTTTTTTTATGTGTATTTATTTATTTGTATTTGTTTATTTATTTTACTGCATAATGATTCAGAATAATGATGATCAGTATTCCAGAGAACAACGTCATTAAAAATAGTATTTACTATTTATATAAATATTCACTGTTTGAGATTCAGGAACATTATCCCTTTTGCATACTGTTTTCATAAAGAAATGATATTGGCACATATAAAAATACATAATGCATAATGTAGACAGATATGGCAAATACGTGAATATATGAGATAAAAAACCCCCCATCCTGGAAATTTCCCATCATGCATCATGGCAGCTACAACATACCTAACAGGAAGTGATGTCATCAGCTGTATTTCTCACCTAATTAATAATGTTATCCACTTCCACTCCCCAGAACATCCCTACAGGACACTTATGGTGTGATACAGGAGGCTGGGTGGGGTGTGCAGGTTAAGTATCCATTCAGGCAGGTGCGGTTGATACCAGAGATGAGGGAGGAGGGAAGTGAAAAGGTGAATTACAGCCTGCAGCAGTACATAAGCGTAATGAAAGACTAAAGAATACAGCGCAGGTTAAATAGATGGGTTAAAATAAAGATGATACAAGCTTTCATCTTTGATTATAATCATAATACAGGATTAACGCTTCAAGATGAGATTCCCCTCAAGAGCTTCAACCTAATGAGATCTGTTAATTGAAATGGCATATGATTATACTGAAACTTCAATGTTGTATTAAGGACAGCACAAAACATACCTTTTTTTCTAAAAATAACTAGTTATAAAATAAGATTTTGACCATCTGATATAAGTTCTCACTTGAATGAGCTCAAAAGGTATAAAACATTAGGACTGACTGGGGCCAGTTTCGAAACATGTAGAATAGATACATACCTTGTTCCAGGACAATTGCTCTGCTAACCAGCAGACTATTTGTGGTGCTTTGGAAAATGGTGATACCTCCAGTCAGAAAACGGGGATGTCTGGTGACCCTACCAAACAGTACACGAAAAAAAGCAACAGTAGTAAAATTAATCTTTTCTTAACTCTGAATCAACTGACCCAATTGACCATATGCAAGAATACTTCCTGGATCTAGATAAGCCAGCTCAGACATTTCCGGTCAACTGTACCGTGCCGTAAGGGGAGCGTCGTTTGATTGGTTTCTCTACACTGTAAAAAATGACTGTGATTTTAAAGGTAAAAAACTGTGAAAATTCTACAGTGAAAACCTGCCAAGTGGTTAACGGCAAATCCCCTAATATATACGGTGAAAAACTGTAATAGACATTTCAGACAATTTTATGGTAAAATACCATTTTTGGAAGTGAAAAATAAAAAAAAACGTAAATTGACGTTCCCAGAATTCCCTGCGCTGCATTTCAAATTTGATGTTTTTTTTCATTTAAATATCTATATTTCTTCTTAGTTTTTTTCTTATCAGTTATGTTTATTAGTGTTTTGTGTTACATTTAATGTTGTTAAATTAATGTTTATTGCATATTTCAGTTTAATGAGTCTCACCATGATGGTGTTTAGTGTTTGTGTGAATGACATTGTGCACCTACTATAAATATCTATATATATATTAGTATTGGCCTTCTCAGCTTGTGGAAAAGCTGCTTGTGGTGAGCTTTGGTTCATCGTGTGACTTTCTCATCACCACCTGATTTTGTTTTTTAAATTACGGGTTTTAATTGTAAATCTAAGTTAAATCCGTAAACCCAAAAAAACGTTGCTCCCGTATTTTTACGGTAAAATTCTGGCAACCACAGCTGCTGGTTTTTTACAGTAAATTTTACTGGATTTATTTTTACAGTGTAAATAATCCATTCACAATTTGAAGAAAAGTTTTGTTTGTTTAAGAGGACCAAATGTCGACGTATTCTGTTTCAGGAATGACAAACGCGAGTGTAAAAAATTACACGAGTGAATCCGTTAAATCATGCCGAGAGTCATTACTATGATTGACAGTGATAATGGAACAAAACATCTGACAAGCCAATGTCAAAAACAGAGCTGTGCATTAAGTGATTCAGACTAAATTTAGAGTAACAAAACTACAGCAGCAAGTCTGTGTTGGCTGAATTTATTTAGCAGCTTTTACAGTTAAAGATAAAACATTAAAAGATGTTGTCATTTTATAATAAATCCAAAAGCAAGACGTGAAAAACTAGAGAGTTGAAATAGCAGCTGCAGCCATTGAGTGATCCTCTGCTGCCATCTCCTGGTTATAATAATAATTTCATGTTATTTTCATATTAAAAGTCTTTGTTTTTCACCGAGACACATTATTGGCACGTTTTTTCATGTCATCTTCATGAATGAAAAGTGAATATTTAAAGTGAATTTTACTGCACAGCTGTAGAGTTGAAAAATAATAAAGGATTTAAAATGTTATAAGATTTTAAAAATGTGTTCATGACTGTGAAGGTAAGTTATTGATTATCAAGAATACCATTGATGTCGTTTAAGAGATAGCATCGCTAGCTAACGTTAGTTAATTTTAGCCTAAACAGTTATGACAATGTTTATTTGTCAGCATTTACATGTTTGGGTCCTCTCCTGGGATTACCAGGCTCGGCATATAAAATTATATGTTGTTAAATAACATGAAACTGTATGTTAATGCCGCTGTCATTATTTACGGTGTTGCAATTATTTTGTTTCTCAGTTTCTGATAAGAAAGAGGCAGGATAGGTTTCTGTGAGAGTCTCTGTAGCACATATAAAATGAGCTTCACCGGAAGTTTACGAGCTGGCTTATCTTTATGCGGAAGTTCTAAAGAATACTCCGTGCATATGATCAATTGCTTCACAAAATGATTCACTCTTTCAAAGCTCTAGAAAGGCCTGCTCGTCAAAACAATGTAAATCAGAGTTTCTGCAAGTCTTAAGAAGTTTTCTTTTGCCTTTCCACAAAATAAGGCCTTAATAAAATGTCTTAAACTGGAACAGAAAGTCTCAAATTTATAAAGTCATGACATTGCATGTTGTATGCACTGCAAAAAAATAATATCTTTGTCAGTATTTTTATTTTTCAGTACAAATGTCTTAAATCCTTAAACATGATACATTAACATGAGATGCAAAATGAAGATTTGAGAAACTGAACTCAATCAAGTGAGTTTATGCTTAAAATTAGAACATACATGTCAATGGTGTATGAAAACATGTTTTCCCTTTGAAATAAGTTGATTTTTCTGATTCCACTTGCAGATATTTGGCCTTTTTTTACACTCGAATTGGATTGGTCTCTCTAAGCGAGATCCCAAAGTCGGTCATTACTGACGTGAAGTCGAGAGAGACCGACTGAGAGGGAACACAATGTGTTGTATTAGCAGCACTTAAAATTTTGAGAATACAACTTAGAACCGATCTCCATTACTGATCTCCATTACTGAACATTCACTTCAGTTTGATACATTTCTCAGAAAACAAGACTTCATAGCATGTCATTTTACATCTGTAATTAGTTAGACATTAACACTGGAAAACAAATCTAAGTACAGAGGATGAACATTGCTTTTGTGCAGTGTGAAAAGTAAGGATCTAAGTTGTATTCTCAAAATGTTAAGTGCTGCTAATACAACACACTGTGTTCCCTCTCAGTCGGTCTCTCTCGACGTCACGTCGGTAATGACCGACTTTGGGATCTCGCTTAGAGAGACCAATCCACTTCGAGTGTAAACTAAACGAGCCAATGCACATTGGCATGTGATGATTGCATAATATAAGTAGGCAGCATAAGTAGGCAGTACGTGCAACGCATATTCAGCTTTTCGTTTCAGAACCGAATGGTTCATCGTTCTGCTCCTGACCTTCTATCGAGTGTCTGCGAAGTTGATCACATTCAACAGAGCTCTCGTGCTGGTGGGACAGCGCTTCAGCGGCGGTGGTTTCTTCCCTTGTCGAGTGGGTTGCACACATCAGGCTGCACTACCCCCTGTTTGTGTTGCAGGCGGCCATCTCCCCTGTGCGCTTCAGCACACTAAAAGAGTGATCTCTAAAAGAGCGAATTGTAAAAAATGGTGGTGGACGTGTCTTTTTAAAGATGCCTTTCCACCCGTGCGTTTCTGGATGCGGTCGTTACCTGGTGCCGGGTGATGGTCACGATTGCTGCCTCTCATGTCTGGCCGTTAAACATGCTGAGGCGGCCCTCGTGGACGAGTCATGCTCCCATTGCGGGAAAATGACCATCACGGAGTTGAGGACCAGACTCCGTTTCCTGCAAAGGGGCAGGGTACCCGTGCCTCTGCCTAGATATAGGGCTCCTCCTGGTGGAAGCCAGGGGAGCGCTACTTCTGACAGTAGCCGGACTGGTTTGACGGTGACTGTGAGGAATTCCCCTCCGAGGAACCAACCTTCGAGGGCTGCTCTTTCCACCGGCACTTCGCAGCCAGTGGAGCAGCCGAGGAAACAGGCTGGACCTCCGCATGGGGTGAGCCAGACCTTTCCGGACATGATGATCCGGGAGCGCTGACGCCCTCTGGGCGGCCGGCAGTACTGGATACGGATCCGGAAATGGTGGCTATGCTTGCCCGGGCCGCCGAAAGGGTTGGGTTCGAGTGGAAAACTCCACTACGTCCCGAACCCTCTAGGTTGGACGATTGGTTTCTCGGGGTGACTCGCACTGGTGCTCAGGGCCCCACCCCAGTGCCTTTCTTCCCAGAGGTGCATGATGAGCTCACTGGGTTGTGGACAGCACCTTTTGCTGCCCAAAACTGCCCCTGTGGCTCATCCTCCCTCACCACCCTTGGCGGTGGGGCAGCTCGGGGGTATACAGAGATCCCTCCGGTGGAGCGGTCAGTAGCGATGCAGTTGTCTCCTAATACCGCTGCCTCCTGGCGGGGCAAGCCGTCGCTCCCCTCCCAGGCCTGTAGGTACTCGTCGGCCCTGACCGGCATTGCTTATGCGTCCTGTGGAGAAGCTGCCTCCACCCTACACGCTATGGCGTTGTTGCAGGTTCATCAGGCCAAGGCACTGAAGGACCTGCATGAGGGTGGGCACGACCCAAGAGTTCTTAAAGAGCTTCAGACCGCTACTGATCTCGTGCTACGAGCGACGAAGGTCACTGCGTGGTCTCTGGGCCGTGCGATGTCCACTTTAGTGGTCCAGGAATGCCATCTCTGGCTGTGTCTGGCCGACATGCGGGAGACTGACAAGACACGGTTCTTGAATGCCCCCGTGTCCCAGACCGGCCTATTTGGCGACGCGGTGGAGAACTTCGCCCAGCATTTCTCCGCCGCACAGAAGCAGACTGAGGTCATCACACACATCCAGCGTGCAGCTGCTGCCTCCACCCAGCCACAGTGCCTCAGTCTACTCGTTGCCGAGGGAAGCCCCCGCTCCCGCGCAGCAAACGCAGCAGCCTCCACCTAAGCAGCGTCGTGGAGCCGGTCGTAGGGCACCACTCCCTGCCCCGGAGGAGGGCTGGGCGGAGAATCTTTTGTTTCTTTTTTCCCCGTCACCCACAAACTCGACAAGAGCAATTTCCTCTATCTCTGGGTCCCCAGAGGGGACGGGGAGCTGTGGACAAGACAGTCTTGATTCACACTCACTGTCCTCTCTCGCCAGTGAGCAGTTGTGGGCGGTCCGAGAGTGTGACCAATCGAACTACTCGCACACCCTCTGCTCGAATGCAGGTAGGTGTTGCACGCACATTGACCCCACTTTGGACCGGCAACGAGACGCCCGAGCCGGGTCCCTGCGTTCCCTCTCGCTGCCCCTCCACAGGTACCTCAGTGGTCCCGTTGGTGCCGCTTGTACAGTTTCTGGGAGCCTGACTAGCGCTTCCCAGTCCGTCTCGATTGGCTCCACCAGACCATCAGACTTGGCTATGTGATTCAGTTCGCCCAGCGCCCCCCCCAAGTTCAGGGGTGTCCACTTCACCTCTGTCAAAGAGGCAGATGCCCCTGTCTTGCGTACAGAGATCGCAGTCCTACTGGCGAAGGACGCAATAGAGCCGGTCCCTCCAACCGATATGAAGATGGCGTTTTACAGTCCTTACTTCATTGTACCCAAGAAAGGCAGTGGGTTGAGGCCAATCTTGGATCTGCGCGTCTTGAACCAGGCCCTTCACAGGCTTCCTGAAGCGCATCTTCGAGTGCATCCGTCCCCGAGATTGGTTTGCAGCGGTCGACCTGAAGGACGCGTTCTTCCATGTGTCGATACTTCCACGCCACAGGCCATTCCTGCGGTTTTCATTCGAAGGCCGGGCTGTCCCTGTCACCCCGTGTCTTCACGAAAGTTGCGGAGGCGGCCCTTGTTCCCCTGGGAGAACAGGGCATTCGTATTCTCAACTACCTTGACGACTGGCTCATACTAGCTCAGTCTCGGGATCAGTTACTTGGTGTTCTCGTCACCTCAGCTAGTTGGGCCTTCGGGTCAGCTGGGAAAAAGCAAACTCTCCCCGACGCAGAGGATCTCTTTTCTCGGCATGGAGTTGGACTCGGTCAAACAGACAGCACGCCTCACGCAGGAATGTGCTCAGTCGGTGTTGAACTGCTTGAATACGTTCAAGAGCAGGACGGCGGTTCCACTGAAACTGTTTCAGAGGCTCCTGGGGCATATGGCAGCTGCAGTGACAGTCACTCCGCTGGGGCTGCTCCATATGAGGTCGCTTCAACACTGGCTGAGTCCCAAGGTGGGCATGGCAACGCGGCACTCACCGGGTCCAAGTGACACCGGCTTGTCGCCAAACCTTCATCCTGTGGTCAGACCCTGCGTTCCTTCGGGCAGGAATGCCCCTGGAACAGGTCTCCAGGCATGCTGTGGTGTACTCAGATGCCTCCACCACCGGCTGGGGGGCCACGTACAATGGGCATGCAGTGTCAGGGGTTTGGACGGGCCCCCATCTGCACTGGTACATCAACTGCCTTGATCCGTCTCAAAAGGCGTTTACGGGGCAAGCATGTGCTGGTCTGCACGGACAACACTGTGACCGTTGCGTACATCAACCGACAAGGTGGTCTATGCTCCCGTCGCATGTTGCAACTCGCCTGCCACCTCCTCTTCTGGAGTCAGAAGCATCTGAGGTCACTTCGTGCCATTCACATTCCGGGCCTGCACAACGGGCAGCCGACGAGCTGTCACGAGCTGCGCTCCCCGGGGAATGGAGACTCCATCCCCAGAGGGTTCAGCTGATTTGGAGACGTTTCAGATAGACCTGTTTGCCTCTCCAGGGAACTCTCACTGCCAGTTGTTTTAGTCCCTGACTGAGGGAACACTCGGCAAGGATGCACTGGCACACAGCTGGCCGCGGGGCCTTCGCAAGTATGCATTTCCCCCAGTGAGCCTTCTTGCGCAGACTCTGTGCAAGATCAGGGAGGACAAGGAGCAGGTCCTGCTCGTGGCGCTGTACTGGTCCACTCAGACCTGGTTCCCGGAACTGATGCTCCCCGTGACACCCCCTCCTTGGCAGATTCCTCTGAGGAAGGATCTTCTGATTCAGAGACCGGGCACTTTGTGGCACCCGCGTCCAGACCTCTGGAAATTTCATGTCAGATCCCTGGACGGGACACGGAGGTTTTAGGTGACCTACCCCAAGAGGTAGTTGACACCATCACTTCAGCGAGAGCACCATCTAGAAGACACGCTTACACCTTGAAGTAGAACCTGTTCATGGAATGGTGCTCTTCTCACCGAGAAGACCCCCGTAGATGCCCGATCAGAGTCGTGCTGTCCTTCTTGCAGCAAGGGTTGGAGCGAAGGCTGTCTCCCTCCACCCTCAAAGTCTATGTGGCTGCGATTGCTGCCAACCACGACCCGTGGAAGGGAAGTCGGTGGGGAAGCATGACCTGGTCATCAGGTTCCTTAGGGAGGCGAGAAGGCTAAATCCTCCACGGCCCCCCTCCATACCCTCTTGAGACCTGTCTCTAGTGCTCAGAGCACTACAGCAGGGCCAATTTGAGCCTTTTCAGTCAGTTGAGCTGAAGTTTCTGTCAATGAAGACTCTGTCAATGAAGACCTAGCTTTGCTTTGTCTCGTCCGAGCATTGAGATGCTATGTAAACAGGACACAAAGCTTCAGGACCTCAGACCAGCTCTTTGTCTGTCACGGAGGCCGGCAGAAGGGGAATGCCATCTCCAAGCAGAGGATGGCCCACTGGAGAGTGGATGCCATCACCCTGGCTTATCAGGCACAGGGTGTGCCCTGCCCATTCAGGTTGAGAGCTCACTCTACTAGAAGTGTCGTATCCTCCTGGGCGCTGGCTCGTGGTACCTCACTGGCAGATATTTGTAGAGCTGCGGGCTGGGCGACCCCCAACACGTTCGCTAGGTTCTATAGCCTTCGTGTGGAACGGGTATCCTCCTGTGTTCTCACCTCAAACGGGTAGAAACACTGAGAGGCCAGGGCTTCGGGTCGGCTTGCTAAAACCACTCCAGAGTGTCTGTCTGTAGACCCTGTCGAACTCCTCCGTCCCCTCAGCAGCCAGATGTAGCGGAACGTCCGGCACCAGGCCCTCATTCGATGAATCCGTGAGAACCCGTAGAGGGCTGGGTACCATATGTAGAGACCTAAATGGATCCCATATGTGTCAATTCCATGGTATAGCCTCAGAGTCCGTGTTCCCCGGCAGACTTCTGCCATTTCAAGAGAGTTGCAATCACCTCTAATCTTCCATATGCACCTAAACGGTTATTCATATGTGTAAGTGCTTCCGAAACCTCCTTCGGGAAAGATGGGGCTTCTGTCTCCGTTCCCTCCTTCAGGGAACAAGGGTTACATATGTAACCGAGACGTTCTCATTAGACATTTACATTGAGAACATATTGATGAATTGTGTTCCCTTTAATTTACTCCTTAAATTTTCTTTAATTGGTCTTTTGAACTCTTAAATTTACCTTCATAAAAGTTGCAGAAACCCAGGTAAATTCAACAAAAACTCATTTCAAACATGCATAAAAACACCTTTTACAAACCATGTTTGCAAATGTTTTATTGCAAGTGTCATCTATTAAATGCTATTAACAAAATATCTAATACCATTAAATATGAATTATAATGTTTTTTTGTTTTTTTTGAAGAACCTGGATAATCAGGCCAATAAAAGACACTTGAGTCTTCAGTGGATTGGACTGTTGTTTAACAACATACTGATTGTTCAGCTGAGCAAATTCCTTCTGGGAAAGAAAAAAACCTTCTGTATAGGCAAAAACTCCATAAAACAGTTCTGAAAACTGAAAGTTGTGTGAGTTGTGAAAATGTCATGATCTAGTATCTTTATACAGTGCCTGACTAAGGTCTACAGAAATTTCAAACAGTTTCAAAACTGTTTACTCAACGCAGACTTCATTTGTTAAATTACATGACTCACTGGTTCAAAACAAATCATTCACAAAGGTTTGAAGCTAAGTAGAGTTTTAAAAGCGCCCATCACTACTCACACAAGTCACAAGTGACTCTTTATCCAGTTATAATATATAACAGAAAACTAGTCATCAAGTGCAGTTCAGTTCAAACAGTAGGGGTTTGCTGTCCTAAAATTTACAGGTGTAAATTTGGTTCTAGAATGCGGTTTACTCGCGTAAACAACCAAAATTTGTGTGAACGTAACCATATTAAGCAACATATTCTGCTGCTGTTTGAACCTGGCCTAGTATGGACGCATCTAGTGAAAGTTTGGAGCTAAACCAAGCCAAACCATGCTAGAAAAAAAGAAAAGAGTCGTAAATATCGAAACAGATTTCTAAAGCTTTTGAGTTCTTTGCTTTGACATCGATTTGCCGGCATGTTTACTTGTTTTGCCTTTCTCAATTAGCGCTAAACCTCAGTGCTCTTGTTTTTCTCAACACGTTGTGTTTTCGCTGTCCCAGCGTTTCCACAGCACATGCTCTGAATACAAAAGGCCCAAACGCAGACACCAGGCGCCTCTGTTCCTGTGCTTACCTTTCTCCAACAGACTGATGGAAAGGTCAGGGAGGACATGGGCAAGGACTGTTTGTGGAGTCCCGGCGAGAATTGAATCAGATCACCAGCACATCGGCAGCACAGCACAAATTAAGCTCCCCTGTTGCGCTGCTGAAGTATTTGTGAGTGAATTGATAAATGCCTTTCAAAGCAACCGAATTTTCCTCCAAACACACACACACTGCTGAATTATGTATAGTGTCTCCTTTGTTGCAGTGCATTTTGTTTCTGCTTTACAAGAAATCTGATTTAGGAACAGACGAAATGTCAACTTTAGCCAAGTCTGCAAGCGGGGGGATTGTTCTTATTTTGCACGCAACAAAGACGTCTTCTGCCGGAAGATCAGACGGAAAAAGCTTTTCTGTAAACGAAACACATGCAAATGCAACAGCGTAGTATTTGCATCTCATTTACTCAGTTGTGTATCAGTCAAGGATGTGCTTGTTGGATTTAAAGAAAAATCACTATCTACCTCTTTCACTCAATAAAGAAACTCAATGAGCTTAATTAAATTAAATGGATAGTTCACTCAAAAAAAAAAAAAGAATTTCTGTCATCATTTACACACACTCATGTTGTTCCAAACATTTATGAATTTCTTTCTACAGAACACAAAAGAAGATATTCTAAAGAATGCTGATAACTGAACAATTTTGGTTACCATTGAATTCCATTTTATAAGCTAAAAAATAAAAAAAATAAAAAACCGACACGGAATGACATGAGGGTGAGTAAATTATGACAGAATTTTAATTTTTTTGGTGAACTATCCCTATAAGGAAAACATTTTCATTAAGGTAAAATGAAAAATTATTTGAATTGATTTGTTGTAGTCTTATTTAAATTTACTGTAAAATGCACTACTTTTTGCTATGCCTTCTAGTTGCATTGGACTGTATTCAAACTTACGTTCATTCATCCATCCATCCATCCATCTATCCACTCATTCATTCATTCATTTAAAACATTTATATATATAATTTTGTGGACACACAACGTCCAGCATGTGTTTGTCCATTTCAGTATGAATTTTCATGTATAGTATCTGGTTATGGCCAGCAAAAATTATTCTAGTCCTAAATTGGATTCCAAAACATATTGGTTATAGGCCATTTATTACAATTTCCAAGATTTTAAAGATTTTATTTTGAATACACATATTTCTAGTTAAGATCAGATAGAATATTGGTCCAGTAATCCAGCTATTTGGATCACTGGAAAAATCATAAAAAAAAAAAAAAACACATCATGGAAATCCATGGGTAGTATTTTACTTTTTTTCATGATATATAGGCCTATAGTTACTAACAAAAATTTAATTACCAAAATGGCATCCTTTAAAGCCTCAAGCATTAATGGTGAGTAAATGATGACAGAATTGTCCTTTTTTATCTTCTTTTTTTTTCTTTTCTTTTTTTTTGGTGGTGTATCCCTTTAAGGAAAACATTTTCATGCAGTAAAATTAAGACTTTGACAAAAAGGACATAGATTAACAATAAATAAAATTTCAACATGAATATGTATACATATGTATTTATTTATTTGGTTTTATTTTAGCTATTGATAGCAAGCTTTATTTCTGACAAAAAGCAAAAGATACATAGATACTTTAATTTAGTAAAGTAATAAATTAAATAAAGAGCATGAATGGATGTTCCCACAACCTGGAGATAACCAGAAATTTCACTCATGTCATTTACAGGACTAGCAAAAAAAAAATCTTGGAAATTGTTATAGTGAAGTACATATATGTAGTTATCCTCAGCTAGAACATTGAACTGGTCATGTAATCCAGTAATCTGGATGACTGGATAAATCGTGAAAAACATTATAGTATTTTACCATTTTTTCATAGGCCTACAGTTACTAACAAAAACACTCTTACCAAAATGTTTTCCAGTAATGCCTGAAGCGTTGTCACTGATCCTCCTGAGAGTAGATTGACATGTTAGGTGACTACTGTAAATCAAGAAATTATGGAGAACAATCCCCATACAACACAGAAAATTCTTGTCAGCTCTGGATATGATGCAATAACCAGAAAGCTCCCCATCCCTTGTGTATATACGGCACGGCTGTTTTCAAAAGAATGCTTTAGTACGATGTTGAGGAAGCTATGCAGGTAAACAAAGCAATCGTGCTCATTTTGTTTTTGAATAAAATATGAAGAATCCTGAAACACAGACAGCTTTGTTCAGCTTTATCATCAGCGTGCTGCTGAACGGGGTCAAAGCAAAACCAGATCGAGAGCCTATAGATAGAACAGAACTAACGTGAAGAGGGAAAAAAGATCGTTAAATTGTTGTAAAATGCTTTAATCAATTATTAATGCACTTATCTCCTTGAAATGATAATTTGCTGAAGAAAGCAGTACCCTTTGTGAGCCCGAACAGGAGGATTTTGGCACTACCCGAAAACACTGTTAGCAGAAAATATGATGGTCTGTCTGATATTTCCAAAGGTTATAACAAGTCTTGCTCAGTGGTTGTCCTCGTGGCTGTATCAATAAAAGGTTGTGCTTGTCAGTGTTAACAAATCCACTGACAAATAACAGGGAAGCGTGCCATTTTGATTTCCAACTGTCCGTGCAGTAAAGATAAAGCTCTGGTCAGAACACGTTTCTGGTCTTTGGGTTAAATTGCTGTTGCGGTGTGTCCGTTAAAGGACAGCTCGCCTCAATTGTCCATCTGGACAGTGTCTTTTATTCTTTTCAGGAATACATAAGCATTTGAGAACGTTTCTTCTCTTATGTTATTTTGCTTCAGGCTTTTCTGTGGCCTAAACAGAGAGAGAGACAATGAAATATATTGCATGCCAGACTCAAACCAGACAACTAGATGATAGCTCTACTGAAATTAGTTCAATCATTTTGTATTCGATGGCTAAAAAAGTTATTACAGTAGCTGTGCTTGCCAAGCCAAAATTTATTGTGCTATTCTATTCTCCAAACCCCAACCTTAAGTATTATACTTCAGTGCATAACTTGCAAAGTTTTTCTATTACAGACATGAACGATTCTTCAAATCATCTGGCTTGTTGAGAAGTGTGCTATTACTTATAAGTGATTGCGCTTGGCGGTTAATACAATAGCTACACTCAAACAAACAAACAAATAAATAAATAAAAGATTTTTAAAAATTTCACAAAGGTTCTTTACATGTAGTAACCGTAGCCTGAAAAGCCCTTTTATGCTGAAATGGTTCTTTGTGTGTCTGCCAAAGCCACCTCATTACTGATTATCTGGTAACTCAACATACTCTCGAAATTGCTTTCTTAAAATGTCTATAAATTTTTACTTTCAAATTATATCTGGTTTCCTACCAATTGTCTTTTTCTCTTTAGTTTACCAGAACATGAAGTTGTGAGCAGCTCTATCCAGTTGAGGATATTTCTCTCCTCTTCTCCACTAAGTAACTTTGATTAGATTGAATTGGTTATTGGATTTATGATCCATATCGTTAGATTTTTTTTTTTCACCTCAACAACCACCTGAAACACTCTAGAACATCTCAGCAACCACCTGAAAACCCCAGAACACCCCAGAGCACCTCAGCAACCACCCAAAACATTCCAGAACACCTCAGCAACCACCCAAAACATTCCAGAATACCTCAGCAACCACCCAGAACACCTCAGCAACCACCCAAAACACCACAGAACACCTCAGCAACCACCCAAAACACTCCAGAACACCTCAGCAACCACCCGAAACACTCCAGAACACCTCAGCAACCACCCAGAACATTATAGCAACCACCCAAAATACTCCAGAATACCTCAGCAACCACCCGGAACACTCCAGAACACCTCAGCAACCACCCGGAAAACCACAGAATACCTCAGCAACCACCCAGAACACTACAGCAACCACTTGAACACCTCAGAACACCTCAGCAACCACCCGAAACACTCCAGAATGCCTCAGCAACCACCCAGAACACTACAGCAACCACCTGAAACCCTAAGAGCACCTCAGCAACCACCCGAAACACTTCAGAATACATCAGCAACCACCCAAAACACTACAGAACACCTCAGCAACCACCTGAAACACTCCAGATTACCTCAGCAACCACCCGGAACATCTCAGCAACCACCCAAAACACTCCAGAACACCTCAGCCAACACCCAAAATACTCCAGAACACCTCAGCAACCACCTGAAACACCACAGAACACCTCAGCAACCACCCAGAACACTACAGCAACCACCTAAACACCTCAGAACACCTCAACAACCATCTGAAACACTCCAGAAAACCTCAGCAACCACCCAGAACACTACAGCAACCACCTGAACACCTCAGAGCACCTCAGCAACCACCCGGAACACTCCAGAACACCTCAGCAACCACCCAGAACACTACAGCAACCACTTGAACACCTCAGAACACCTCAGCAACCACCCGAAACACTCCAGATTACCTCAGCAACTACCCGGAACATCTCAGCAACCACCCAAAACACCACAGAACACCTCAGCAACCACCCAGAACACTACAGCAACCACCTGAACACCTCAGAACACCTCAGCAACCACCCGAAACACTCCAGAACACCTCAGCAACCACCCAGAACACTACAGCAACCACCTGAACACCTCAGAGCACCTCAGCAACCACCCGGAACACTCCAGAACACCTCAGCAACCACCCAGAACACTACAGCAACCACCTGAACACCTCAGCAACCACCCAAAACAATCCAGAACACCTCAGCAACCACCCAGAACACTACAGCAACCACTTGAACACCTCAGAGCACCTCAGCAACCACCAGAAACGCTTCAGAATACCTCAGCAACAACCCAAAACACTCCAGAACACCTCAGCAACCACCCAAAACACTCCAGAACACCTCAGCAACCACCCGGAACACTACAGAAACCACCTGAACACCTCAGAGCACCTCAGCAACCACCAGAAACGCTTCAGAATACCTCAGCAACAACCCAAAACACTCCAGAACACCTCAGCAACCACCCAAAACAATCCAGAACACCTCAGCAACCACCCAGAACACTACAGCAACCACTTGAACACCTCAGAGCACCTCAGCAACCACCAGAAACGCTTCAGAATACCTCAGCAACAACCCAAAACACTCCAGAACACCTCAGCAACCACCCAAAACACTCCAGAACACCTCAGCAACCACCCGGAACACTACAGAGCACCTCAGCAACCACCAGAAACACTCCAAAACACCTCAGCAACCACCCAAAACACTCCAGAACACTTCAGCAACCACCCAGAACACCACAGAACACCTCAGCAACCACCCAGAACACTACAGCAACCACCTGAACACCTCAGAACACCTCAGCAACCACCCAGAACACTACAGCAACCACCTGAACACCTCATAACACCTCAGCAACCACCCAAAACACTCCAGAACACCTCAGCAACAACCCAAAACACTACAGCAACCACCTGAACACCTCAGAACACTTCAGCAACCACCCAAAACACTACAGCAACCACCTGAACACCTCAGAACACCTCAGCAACCACCCAGAACACTACAGCAACCACCTGAACACCACAGAACACCTCAGCAACCACCCAGAACACTACAGCAACCACCTGAACACCTCATAACACCTCAGCAACCACCCGAAACACTCCAGAATACCTCAGCAACCACCCGGAACACTCCAGAACACCTCAGCAACCACCCAAAACACTACAGCAACCACCTGAATGCCTCAAAACACCTCAGCAACCACACAGAACACTACAGCAACCACCTGAACACCTCAGAGCACCTCAGCAACCACCCAAAACACTCCAGAACACCACAGCAACCACCCAGAACACTACAGCAAACACCTGAACACCTCAGAGAACCTCAGCAACCACCCGAAACACTCCAAAATACCTCAACAACCACCCAAAACACCTCAGCAACCACCCGAAACACTCCAGAACACCTCAGCAACCACCCAGAACACCACAGAACACCACAGCAACCACCCAAAACACTCCAGAACACTACAGCAACAACCTGAACACCTCAGCAACCACACAGAACACTCTAGAATACCTCAGTAACCACCCAGAACACCCCAGCAACTAACCAAAACAGCCTAGCTACCACCAGGCAACCACCCGGAACACAATACTCTACAAAGACTATTCTAAAAAAAAAAAAATAAATCTAGTTTCTTAATAAGAACACTGACATACTGATATAATATACTTTATAATAAAAAGTCACAGATATAATCTTGTGGATCCTTTAATCAGGACTAAAGACAACATAACTAAGGAAGGATTCACAGTCAACTCTAAATATTGGCCAACGGTAAGGAATAATCCATTTTGTCATCACTGTAATGATGCATGAATTATAACTCACAGATGTCCATTCTCCAACACTGACAGATTATGGATTTTTAAAGAGAGCCAGATGATTAAGTAAGGAATAATTGATGACGGGCCATTGAATTATTAGAAAAATAATGCACACCTGAGGTGGTGATGCAGCCACGACGCGAAGCAGAGTGGCCGTTACACCTGGGTGTGCATTATTTTTCTAATAATTCAACGGCCCGGAGTCAATTATTCCGCTTATACTACGGTTACCACACCTCAAGACATCGATCAGATGATATATTTCAAGGGATTCATCCGGTTTTTGTACTTAAATCGCTATTGTGAGTAGGATTATTTCTTCTGCATCTCATCCAACGCCTCCCTTGCTAATTCCAAAACGTCATTTTAGACCTAGTAACGGAGGCTTGAGCCGTTGATAGTAGACTAATGCAGTTAATACAGTTAATAACTAAGTTAAGAGAGAGAGAGAGAGAGAGAGAGAGAGAGAGAGAGAGAGATGTTGCATGTTTAGTTAGACTTATAATCTGGTGTTTAATTAGTAATGTGTTTGTAACATCAATAAGAAATAAAGAGCGCTGGTCACTTTAAGAGTTTAGAACGAGCAATGACGTTGATGCTAGATTGTTTTCACACAGTTCAGGGATGTGAGTGTTCAGTGACACAGTTCAGTGAAGTTGATGAGAACAATAAAAAGTTCTGAAACACGAATTGTCATGCTGGAATGACACATGCTTGGCCCGTGGTCACTGCGCCATTATCCCTGCTAAACTCAGAGGACAAGTGCTGACCATGGCGCATGAGGGCCATCTCGGCATAGTCAAACTAAAACAGCGCTGTAGGGATCTTGTATGGTGGCCAGGGTTGGACAAAGACATTGAACAGCTTGTTCGGGACTGTGCTCCATGTCTTGTAAGCGGGAAAACAGGCCCACCAATTCCGCCGCCACTAGGGTCTTTGCCTTGGCCAACTCGACCTTGGGACCACATTCAGCTGGACATCTGCGGTGAACTCCATGACGTGCCCCATCATCTGGGTTTCCTTGTAGTAGTTTATGATCTACATTCAAAGTGGCCGGAGGTTACATCTGTGGGCTCTGTCACGTCCAGTTCCATCATCGACTTTCTGGAGCTGCTCTTTGCCCGCTGGGGTCTGCCAAGGACCTTGACGACGGATAATGGCCCTCAACTAGTGTCTGCTGAGTTTACCAGCTACATCCAAAGCAAAGGCATCAAACACATACAAACAGCTTACTATCACCCACAGTCAAATGGGGGCATAGAGAGATTCAACCAGTCGCTTAAAAATGGTCTGAGAGCCCACTTGGCACAAGGCTGCTCTTTCAGTGAGACCTTGTCTCAGACTCTTCTACATTACAGAGCAGCTCAGCATGCTACCACTGGGGTGTCACCAGCAAAACTGATGCTGGGCCGAGAGCTGGAGTTACCCCTGCATAGACTTTGCCCTCCTACTTCTTATGAGGGAAGCCCTGTGGTGGAAGCCAGGGTATGTGAACAACAGCTCAAAGCACGGTACAGATTCAATGCAAAGAAAAAGGCCCGGATTCCCAGAATCTCCCCACTGGACTGGGTGTGGGTTCAGCAGCCACACCGGAAAAACAAGCTGCATGCTTTCTGGTCATAGCCCCAGCAGGTGCAAAAGCAGTTAGGTCCAGTTACATTCCAGCTATCAGATGGTTCTTGTTGGCATGCCAGTCGACTTAGGAACGTACAGTGCCCTTCTGATGCAGATCACACCCGAGACGCTGTGCTCCCTTGCTCTCTGCTCAGTTCTTCTTGCCCTCTGCCCCCGGCACAGCATCCAGTGACTCCGCAAGCAACACCCCTACTACCATCTCGAGCATCTCAAGGCAGGCCTACCAGATCGCACACTCGGCCTGCTCGCTTTCAGGACTACTTAACGTCCTTTCACACTTAGTTCCCGGGAGGGGAGGGGAAATGTTGCATGTTTAGTTAGACTTATAATCTGATGTTTAATTAGTAATGTGTTTGTAACATCAATAAGAGATAAAGAGCGCTGGTCACTTTAAGAGTTTGGAACGAGCAATGACGTTGATGCTAGAATGTTTTCACACAGTTCAGGGATGTGAGTGTTCAGTGACACAGTTCAGTGAAGTTGATGAGAACAATAAAAAGTAAAATAAGTTCCAGTACGAGTCCTCTTTACAGACGTAACAAGAGAGATTGAGCGTGTGTGAATTAGCCTACCTCTCTGAGTCTGTCTCTCTAAAGTGTTCGGCAGCAGCGTCTCTACTAGTAAAACTTTAAGTTCATTTTCCTTATGAACAGTGCCGTTGTTACCTCGATTCGCTTGTGAGAAATGTCATGTTCTTTTAAGTTGCTAAACTATTTACTGACAAAGTCGCCAGAGCAGCGCTAACAACATTAGCGCGTATGTTTCCATGTGTGTATACTGTGTGTGTCTGTAAGGGAGATAGAGCGGGTGAAATAGAGTATGTGCTTTACGTACATAATAAAACGTAATTTTGTGGCAAAACATGGAACTGATCTGTCGTTTTTATCCCATTGCTTACTATATTTATGTGTTTGGCCAGTGTCGTTGTGGGTTTGGGTTATTTTGCTGTTGTAAGACCTTTTGAAATAACTGAAATCATTTGGCGAAGTGATACGGAACTGTAATGCGGTCAAGAACTGCCTGTTCTTGCGTTTCCCTGAAAATAATTGCACACCTTAGAACGTTCGTCAGCCAATCAGATTCAGGAAATGTAATGTTTCTCAAATGCCATTTAGGATAATACAGGTCTCAGACATACAGCATAACACTGACACTTAAGTAATTTACAATCTCAGGAGGGAAATATACTGCAGAATGCTAAATATTAAAGTGTTGTTTTGAATGGATACTTAAGACAATAAAAGCAAATAAAGGAACTTTTTATTAAAAAGTATAAACAGCAGCTATGTTTATAATAGCATATTTCTGTATGTATATATTGTATATACATACACTGTATCTGGATGTATCTGGATCTTCCACTACCATCTCACAAATCATATGAATTTCTGCATCTTTAACATCATTCTGTGACTCAGACTGCCAGAACATTTATTCAGAAAATTTGATTAAAAATGTCAAATAATATTTACTTTCAGAGATAACATTACTGTACTTTAAAAGATTCAGTAATATTTATTTATTAAACAGATTAATAAACACTAAATATTAAAATATTCAGTAATATTATTGATTTAACTTCACCAACATGAATGAGAGCAAAATTTGAACTCAGCAGGATAATAGAAGTAACTTTGAAATATTGACACAGTTATTGAACTGAAATCAAACTGAACTAACCTCGGCCAAATAACGACACTATGTTCTTCTGTAGAGCTATTTTACAGTTAAAAATTCATCATAATTGATGAATTCTACTTTCAAAATGTTCACATTTATTTTCCTGTTTATTCATTCGAAGCTGCTTTAAAACTGCTTTAAATCTGTATTGTAAAAAGCCTTAATGTGCAGTATCATCACTAAATTATATTTTTTACTGTAATTTTCCAGACTAATCATTGATTATTGTTTTGAGAAAGAATACAAATGAGTGCATTTGTTTTGTTTTTACCAGGAGCTTCTTATCCAAAGCAAATGACATATTAGAGGAGCAATTCCCTGGAGCAGATGTCAGGTTAAGTGCCCTGCTCAAGAGCACAGTTCTGATAAGGCAAGTGTGCAGCTCTCAAGGGCTCAAACGTAAGACCTGCGGGTTATCAGACCAGAGCAGGAACCACTACACCACCTGCTTAAGAAAGAAGAAACAAAGTTAAACTAAGTGATGTTTCCTAACAGTTTCAGATCTTCAGATAAATGTAAACATTAGTTTTCATTTTTGTGAATAGGCCTATATGAGTGAATTTTAAAAATATCACTACTTTAAATGGTTTTAATGGGAATATTGTTTTAATTGCTAATTGTTCATGGTAGATGCTGCAAATTTTGAAAAACTTCACTGAAAAAAAATTTCCTGTAAAATTACAACCCTAATAAACATAACTGATAAGACAAAACTAAGAAGAAATAGTTATTTAAAAAAAAAAACATCAAATTTGAAATGCAACGCAGGGAATTCTGGGATTGTCAACTTTTTTACCTGTAAATTTTACATTCTTTTTCACTTCCAAAAACGGTATTTTACCGTAAAATTGTCTGAAATGTCTATTACAGTTTTTCACCTTATATATTAGGGGAACTTCCCATTAACCATTTAACAGGTTTTTACTGTAGCATTTTCACTGTTTTTTACCGTTAAAATCACGGCCATTTTTTTTACAGTGTTTATATTTTTTTTATAATATGTTAACCAACTTTCATGCAAGTCTATTTAAGTCACAATTTCCAGAATACAAGAGTGCATGTCTACAACCAGATACCTTATTGCTTGCTTCAACATGGTGGCTTGCAGGAGGAAAAATGGCACTGCAATCTATTTTGAGCATGTGACAAACTTTAAAACTTAAATCTAATTAGGATGTAAGCACCTAAATGCATGGAAAATCAATATATTTGGTCTGAAGGCCAAGATATTCGCTCACAAAGTCAGTTTCTTTGTGGAAATTTAGCTCCAGTTCTTTAGACGTCAAAATTTTATTCAGTGTTTGCATGTTTTTTGAGTGTGTCAACATGCCTGTCAGCCTGAAGGAGACATTAGAGAAAGATGTGATGTTGAGTTGCCTTCATACCTGAAATATACAGTGTTAAGCTTCAGCCGCAGACAGGATCAGTCACTTTTAACAGATTCTACATTGAATTTCTTGGAGATTTAATGCATCTCAGTTCTACCTCTCACTCTATTTCCATGTCTCTCCATCTCTTAAATTCAAAACAGCTTTATTGGTATGAGCGTAACATTATGAAGAATAGCATTATGATGATGAAAAGGTATGGAAAGGTTAATAACATTCATATATTGCATGGCTGTGACTTTCAGCCGTTGCCACGCAAAACTCCGAACGGATGCCTGGCTTTGAACAGTTTTTGCATACATCATCATATAAGGCAGCAGCTCCTTCATGTCTTTACAGTTCACACACCCTCTCGAGAATTCACACAAAGTTCTTTGGTGGGGTTGTGTCTTCATCTACAAAGCAAACCATTGCTGACAGTGCTGCTTTCATTTGATTTGTTCAATAGAAGGAAAGGTAATGGAACTGAAAGGCAAATTAACATTACATACATATTCATTTCAAATTAGCATATCAGCATTACTGGGCCAACAGCACTGTAAAGCAGTAGTGTATAAAGTACCTGAAAGCCATACTTAAATAAAAGTATTCTGTAAAATCTAACAAACGTGCTAACTCAATTCATTTTGTTGACTTTACTTAAAGTGCTATTGTTTGTTTACCTTACTGATGTAGATCTACTAAATCTTACTATTTGTGCTAAAAGTCCTAGTTACTCAAATGTCCCTAGTTAAGGTTACATGATTTGTTTGAGTGCTGTGCAAGCCATGTGACCACTGACTCATCAGAATTTTCTGATCAACAGCCATCTTGTTTTGTGGAAGACCTCGGCTGATAAACAATAAAACTGGTGAGTATTTATACATATAAGTTTGAGTTTAATGTTAAGGAACTTGATTATATGATATAAAAGTCAAAGTTAATGGATTAATACACGTGTTTTGTCGAATATAAAGTGTCAATATACATTTTGTTACGTCGTCTATGTCGCGCCTGGTAAATATATCCACGCAGTGTTCAGTGTTTGAATTACTGACACGTTAGAGTGATGAAGCACGGATGAATGGAGCTTAAAGAACGGGACGTGCTTGATTGGTACTTTAAAAGTGCACTGAAAGAAAACTGAGCTCGACACTCGCATGACGGATCTCTGTGCGCACGCGCTGATACCTGTCAGCATTCAAGTTCAGAAATGTGTTCCGTTTCGTGGCATTTGAATGAAACGAAATAAACATACATACAGTTACTGTATGTAAAATACCAATCTTTCTTAGTATTCACGTAAACACAGTCGGTATGTCTAAAATGAACGTGAACAGTTAGGAGAAAAACAGATGTGGATCAGTATATTACATTCTTTCGTCTTAAAGTGACAGCAGCCTAAATTAACCTGCTGTGGTATGTTATTAATGTTAATCAAACAAAAGATAAAGAGAAAATAACTTTTTAATAAATAACTGTGCTTTACTAAATAACTGTTGTAGCTTCAAAAGACTCTAAGTCATGGAGTATTCTTTAATGGAATATATATATATATATATATATATATATATATATATACAGGTGCATCTCAATAAATTAGAATGTCGTGGAAAAGTTCATTTATTTCAGTAATTCAACTCAAATTGTGAAACTCGTGTATTAAATAAATTCAATGCACACAAACTGAAGTAGGTAAAGTCTTTGGTTCTTTTAATTGTGATGATTTTGGCTCACATTTAACAAAAACCCACCAATTCACTCTCTCAACACATTAGAATATGGTGACATGCCAATCAGCTAATCAACTCAAAACACCTGCAAAGGTTTCCTGAGCCTTCAAAATGGTCTCTCAGTTTGGTTCACTAGGCTACACAATCATGAAGACTGCTGATCTGACAGTTGTCCAGAAGACAATCATTGACACCCTTCACAAGGAGGGTAAGACACAAACATTCATTGCCAAAGAAGCTGGCTGTTCACAGAGTGCTGTATCCAAGCATGTTAACAGAAAGTTGAGTGGAAGGAAAAAGTGTGGAAGAAAAAGATGCACAACCAACCGAGAGATCCCAGTGGTCCAAAGTCCTCTTTTCAGATGAGAGCAAGTTCTGTATTTCATTTGGAAACCAAGGTCCTAGAGTATGGAATATGGGTGGAGAAGCTCATAGTCGAAGTTGCTTGAAGTCCAGTGTTAAGTTTCCACAGTCTGTGATGATTTGGGGTGCAATGTCATCTGCTGGTGTTGGTCCATTGTGTTTTTTGAAAACCAAAGTCACTGCACCCGTTTACCAAGAAATTTTGGAGCAATTCATGCTTCCTTCTGCTGACCAGCGTTTTAAAGATGCTGATTTCATTTTCCAGCAGGATTTGGCACCTGCCCACACTGCCAAAAGCACCAAAAGTTGGTTAAATGACCATGGTGTTGGTGTGTTTGACTGGCCAGCAAACTCACCAGACCTGAACCCCATAGAGAATCTATGGGGTATTGTCAAGAGGAAAATGAGAAACAAGAGACCAAAAAATGCAGATGAGCTGAAGGCCACTGTCAAAGAAACCTGGGCTTCCATACCACCTCAGCAGTGCCACAAACTGATCACCTCCATGCCACGCCGAATTGAGGCAGTAATTAAAGAAAAAGGAGCCCCTACGAAGTATTGAATACATATACAGTAAATGAACATACTTTCCAGAAGGCCAACAATTCACTAAAAATGTTTTTTTTTTTTTTTTTTTTATTTTTTTTTTTATTGGTCTTATGAAGTATTCTAATTTGTTGAGATAGTGAATTGGTGGGTTTTTGTTAAATGTGAGCCAAAATCATTACAATTAAAAGAACCAAAGACTTAAACTACTTCAGTCTGTGTGCATTGAATTTATTTAATACATGAGTGTCACAATTTGAGTTGAATTACTGAAATAAACGAACTTTTCCACGACATTCTAATTTATTGAGCTGCACCTGTATATTTGTGTCATTTTAATGTTTTATTTATTTATCTATGCTTTTGTTTTCCTTCAATCCAGTTAATAATTGCTATCCTTGTCTTTTTTTAGGAAAGAGATTTTTGTGACAACTTTGCACAACAGTTTGGAGGTGTTATCACATCACAAAAGTAAGTACTTACAGTCTTGTAGATATATTTATGATCAGTTAGGTTTTATCTGCTGCTGTTCATGAATTAACTGAGTTGTTTTTACCTGCATCATCATATTACAGACCCATGCCTGCTGGATTAATATGCATTTGAGGAGATACGAAAGGTGATTCCAAAGCACTACGTACATATATGAGGTTAGTTTCTTTAATATAATACAAAGTGCATGAGTGAAAATTATGCTAAATATAGTGATCATTAATGTGTTTTTTGTTGTTCTACAACTAATCAGTTTTTTTTTTCTCTAAATCTCTTAATCCTGGCAGGAAAAACAGACAAGTTGGAGAAGGTATGTGATGACTTGCTTGGCAGAAAAGGATGTTTTAAAGGGATACTCTTCCCAAAAATCTAAATTATCTGATCATTTATTCATTCTTATACTGTCCCAGATTTATATGACATTTTTCTTCAGATAAACACTATCTAAAGATTTTTACAGATATCTTTTTACAGAAATCTTACCAGAAAATGACTTTGGTAGAAGTTGAAGTCACCGTTTAGAATATTACTTCAGTAAAAGTCTTAAAGTATGTGATATTTATTGTACTTAAGTACAAAAGTATTTTTTTAATGTTAAACGTACTTAAGTATTGAAAGTAAAAGTACAAGTAAATGCAAAATGGAAAAGAAGCAAATAAATATATATATATATAAAAATGTTCATACACAGCTTGAGTAGCAAGATTGTGTTCAGTTTTAACTCTTTCTTCCATTTTGTATTTTTGAGTAAGAATAAGAAGCACTTCATCCAGTACTTAGTGTATTGCATTCCAACATAACAAAACATTTCTGGAATCTGCATCTGAAATAGCATTTAGATGTATTTACACAGTTTATGTATCTCAGAGGAGACATGGATGAATTTAACCTGCACAGTTACAGATAGAAAATAATGTTTTGTTTATAACATAAAACGTTGAATACTGAAATTTGAAATGATTTAAAACATGAAAAAAAAGTCAAAATGTGAAATTAAAACCACCAGTAGGTGGCAGCAAGTGACTGTTGATGAGTGAGTCATTGAAATTCAACAGATTCGTTCAAAAAGCTGATTCATTCAATAAGTAAACACCGTCCATTACTCAAAGACGCAAAACAGTGCTGTGATCTTTGTTTGGAACTATTTTCGTTGGCAAAATTGAGTCTAATGCAATATTATGTCTAAAATGTAAGTCACTTATTGCTTTACTGAACTTGTATAAAATGATTAAATGTGTTCATGCTGATATCTGCAGAAAAACTGTACTTTTTGTGTGATATAGATTAAGTTAACTATATTAAATTATATAGGCTAAATATAAAAAGCATACAGAAGCATTTTTGCCATCTACAATTTAGAATGCCTGGAATTTTGAGTTTTAATAGACTAATAAATCAACGTGCGTGCACTCTGTGTGTGATTTGGTGATATAGCCTACTTGATAATGTCAGATCGAACATCATTACAACAACACTTACCATATTATCGCAGATGATGCTGTATATCGCACACCCCAGCCTCAACTTGAGTGGAAGATGAAATTATCCGCAATTGTGCGCGCACTTGTTTGCATGAGCAAAGGTGGTTTTAGGAGTCTAACTTGCAGACACCAGACCACTGATTCGTCAAACCTGCTTTCCTGCAGTCCGTGTTCTTCTGACTTCTGACTATTTTGTAGCAAGTAACGAATATGCTTCGGGGAAATGTATCAGAGTAAAAGTATACATTTTAATTAGGAAGTGTAGTGGAGTAAAAGTGAAAGTTTGCTGAAATATAAAAACTCAAGTAAAGTACAGATACTCCCAAAAAAATACTTAAGTACTGTAACAAAGTATTATTGCTTCGTTACATTACACCACTGCTGTAAAGACTGCATGAGATTAAAATAGGACGTCCGTGTCTGTTAGCTTTGAGGTTTGCAATATGCTAGTGACAAAATTAACTTTCAACAGATATACTGTATGCATTTAAAAGTAAAAATACTGATGAGTCATTGATATATCTAAGTTTGTGTGTATTCAAATTCTGTGTAGCTGCAAATGTGGGATTTTCAGATGCATCGAGTTGAATTGATTGGATGCATTTTTTTTTTCAAGAAATATTCAATGTGAATGAACAACAACAAAAAGCATTCACCTTTTCCTCAGCACATGCTGCTCTTATATAATAGTCATTTATAAAAAAAAATTGATGAAAAGGCAACTTTGCTAATAAATTATTATGAGGTGAATCAGTGTTATTTTAGTAGAATTAATTTATTATTATAGTTTTTGTTAATATTTTGAATCAGGTTTTTTCACTTTAATTTTAGCTAAAGTTGTAGTAATTTTGTTGTTTTCTCATTTTTATTAGCTTATGTTTTTAATAAGTTTTTATAGTTTTAAAAACTATATAGCTTTTATTCATTTCATTTATTAGTTTTAGTTTACTTAGCTTTAGTTATTTTAGTAATTCAAGTTAAACTAAAAGAGAAATGTTACCTTCTAGCTGAAATGTTTTTTTTTTTTTAAATATTTTTTAATATAAAGGGCTAGATTTACGAACAGTTGTGCCAGCACAAACTGTCTTTTGGAGTTAAAATAGTACTATCAGGATTTATGTGAAGAATTAGCGCTGAAAAGGCGTGGACAGTTATGTTTGTGCCTTACCTTAATGAATATGCATTTGTAGGAGTTTCCCTTGCCGACGCAAAATTTATGGGAGGAGAGTATTTAAATGTATCACGCAACACGATTTACTAACGTTTGCGCTTTGCGCCATTATTTAACGCCCAAAAAAGCATGTCTTAAAGCAGGCACTAATTTGCACTGCCCTTGGTAGATTGCGCTGGTCATTATGGAAATGATCTGGCTGCCTCTGTGTTCTTTAATGTGCGCATTGTCAGTAAATCACACGCAGAATTTTCCCTCCCATCCGCGCTTTTATGGAATTGCTAATCTAACGCTAATTTGCCCTGTTTAGTAAATCTGGCCCTTAGTTTTATTTCAGTTAATATATGTTTTATTTCAAGTAACACAAATGTTTATTTATGGTTTTAGTTTTCGTTTACTAATTACCCAATCTATGAAGAAGTTGCAGGCATGTCTAACAAGTACAAAATCATGTTTCATGAATGTGATGTAAACCAATTTGTTTTTTTACAAAAAAAAATACAGAACGAACCCTTTTGATAAACCACAACAGCCCAATTTTCTGTTTCAATAAGAAATATGTTAACACCGGTTGCATTCATCAAGCCATTTCATGAGATCTGTAACACTGGATGGCAAATGATTGATTTCCCAATTTTCATACTTGAATTTATGCACTAAATGTATGTACTTCAAAGGTGAAAGTTCATACTTGAATATATGTGTAGTAAGATACCACTTTTGTACAACAAAGAGTTGTGGGCAATATTAGCCAAAGATGCATTCAAAAAATATATTTAAAAAAAAAAAGTATAATCTTTGCTTACTGTTTTCAACGTACTGATTTGGGACACACTAATTCCCATTTCACATATTATTTAGCATAAAGACTATGTAAATTGAGACGTGGAATAACCATACAATGCACAATTTAATAGTAGGCTACTGTTAACATCTAAAGTGATGTAAATTCACATGAGATGATGAATCCAGTCTCAAGTACTGTTACATTGCTGAAATAATACTCAGTTACAAGTAAAAGTGCAGGTGTTAAAAAAAAAAATGAAAGTAAAAGTACAAAGTACAAAAGTATTTAAAATTGTGAGTTTGTGATGAGCAAAGTAGATTCCTTTGATTAATTTGTACTTAAGTACAAGTAAATTTACAGTCTTAAAAATATACTCATGAAATGCTTTTAAACAGCTAAAACACACGAGAAAGGCGAATCAGTTGCAGACTGTGTAAATATTTGGATATTACTGAGGTTAACCTGACAACTCAGAAGACACAGAATAAGAAAATGTGCCAAGCTCATATTACTCAGCAATTGTCCTACATCTGTACACTCTTACAAAGTAAAACTTTCACTTAACCCTGACTTGTTTCCCCCGATAATCATGTTGTGCTCAGAGGTGCCCTGTAGGTAGATCTGTGTGTGGGAAAGCGAGAGATCGCGAGCGAGACTGGGGAAAACCGAGAGAAGTCACATATTGTTGTTGTGATGTGGCTCCTCCCTGTCCTGTGATTTTTAGCCTAAACTGCCGCCTCTGGCTTCGCTCGCTCTTTTGAGCCCACATCGTCTTTCTTCTGCTTCTGCTCTTACTGTGGCTCTTCTGTTATCTGTGAGCCCGCAATGAGATAGAAATGGATGGAGAGAGTGCATTTCTGCTTATGCTATCGATCAGATGCTCTTTTATAGCTTTGAAGACTTAAGGGAGATCTCAGTCATAATTCACTGGGTGTTTCTCCTAAAATAACATAAATGAGACAATTCTTGACATATTATGAAAGCCACAGTGCCAAAGTTTTTGCCACAATGTGAAAAATAAAGGTAATTGCAACTTTTTATCTCACAATTCTGATGTTTTTTCTTGCTATTCTGAGAAAGAATCTCAGAATTGTGAGTTTTTCTTGCCGTGCGAGATTCTTGCAATTCTGAGATTCAAAAAGGTCTGAATTTTGCTGTCTATTTGCATTTATTTGCATATTGTGAGATATAAAGTTTTGTGGGATAAAAAAAGCAGTGAGAAAATAGAGCGAGATGTAAACTCAGAATTCAGTTTATATAGAGTTTATATTTCGCAATTTTCTCAGAATTCCGAGAAAAAAAGTGCAAATTGTGAGATGTAAACTTGCAATTACAAGTTTAAAACTCATAACTGTGAGGAAAAAGTCAGAATTGCGAGATAAAATGTTGCAATTACCTTTATTATATTTTTATTCCATGGTGAAAACAAGCTTCCACAACATAGCTATAACTTTATTTGGTCACCTTGAGATGTTTGACATGTCTTGGCAAACCTGAGCGCAGTTTGAGACATTGTTGTGATCTCTTCTGGAAAAGTATCATTTTGAGTTGAATGGTGTCTTTTCACTCAAGACAAACATCTGAAAAGAGAAAAATCTGAAAAAATGTCTCAGCTGATCCTCATTGCTAGTAATGCCACATCAAGTGGAAAGAAAATAGAGGCTTTTGCTTAAGTCTCTTAAGCAAAACCCTTAATTTTCTCTCCATTTGAAGTCACTGATGTTCAGAAGAAACAACTGAGATATTAAGTTCTGATTTGTGATCTTTCTTTTCTATGTGCATTTGCTAGTTCAATCATTCCACATTACTTTGTAATGATGTGGTTGTTTATCACAATTTTTTTATTAAATGACATCTTGTGATCATGCTAACTATTCATTTTTATGAACATCACTTACAGGTAGTTGGATATTTATCATATTAATTGAAGAATCTCATAAAACCTGGCAAAAACTGTTCCTAATTCAAATTTAAAATTAATTTTTTTTTTAAATTATATTTTGCATACAATGATGCCTATATATTTTATTTCCCCATTATTGATTAGAGTGATCAAAAATGACACCATTAAAAAAAGATTTCTATTTCAAATAAATGCTGTACTTTTGAACTTTCAGATCACAAAAAACCCTGAAAAACAATCATAAAAAATAAAAAAAATAATCATAGTTTCCACAAAAATATTAAGCAGCACAACTATTTTCAACATTTATGATATTTATGATATGATGTTTCTTGAGCAGCAAATCATCATATTAGAATGATTTCTGAAGGATCATGTGACACTGAAGACTGGAGTAATGATGCTGAACATTCAGCTTTGCATCACAGGAATAAATTACATTTTATAATATTTTCAAATAGAAAACAGTTATTTTAAAATTTAATAAATTTAGTAATATCTTGCAATATTACTGTTTTACTGTATTTGTAATCAAATAAATGCAGCCTTGATGAGCATAAAAGACTTCTTTCAAAAATATTTTAAAAATCTTATCAACTCCAAACTTTTGAACAGTAGTGTATGTACAGTATATTATTTTTTAAATAAAAATAAACTTAATAAAATAGTGTAAGATAATCAGACAGAATATGTCTTGAATTAAACATATGTTTTCTATCACAGCAGCAAATAGCTGTATGCCTTTAAGCATAAATCTCACTAAATTTGTGTTGTTCAGCATTATTGTTGAAAAGTTACAGTTCGTTTAAAACAGGAAGACAACTTTCCCAAGGGAAAGTAAATAAACTTAACTTCAATGAAGTGTAGACGTTTTTACTGTAAAATAAGACAAAAATACTGATTAAGAAAAAGAGCGCTGCAGTGAATTTTGGGGTGAAATGTTACTAGGACGTGAATAAATCCTCTCCAGTAAGTCAAGTGTGGCCGTGGTAATAAACCACCCCAAACACCCCATTTACACACAGCAGACCTCATCAGTACTGGTGAAATGAAAATACTAAACTATCCATATGGGCTATGACTCATCACAGAGTACGCATGCACACACACACACACGGATGGCCAATCCGCGACTGTATGTTTGCACCTGGGAAAACTAATTAATGGCAAAATAAGGCAGTCTGCTCCTTTATCAGCAGCATCTGCACTGGAGGAAGAGACACAAATTAATTTGTCGTCAAGTTCACACTATTTCTTCAGACTCAAAACACATTTATGACTAACCCCTCGCCCACGTTATTACCAGCGAACTTTCTATTACACTAAAACTCTGTGTGTCACCAAATATAAAGGATAAACAAAAAAAAAATAGCCCTGGAAAGACTTAAATAATTCACTTGCATGCCCCCTACGTGCTGCAGCTGAGACTTTACTGCCATCTTAAGGTGGAGGACGTAACTGCGTCGCTTTTAGGGCTGCAGATCATGGGAAGGCAGTTTTGATGGCTATGATGGGCTGAAGCCTAACATAATTTCCATGTCAGAGTGGCAGGGAAGAGCAGGCTGAGCCACGCTGGAGCGTGATGTTGGTGGCGTTGCCCTCGGGCCGCCATTGGCCCCGCGCATTGGCAGCTGTGGGGGGACCAGATGGTTCCCAGAATAATAAAAAGACACGTTGGACTTTGCAGCTTTGCAGGCTGGTCGACGTGTGAAGTCAAGCATGCCGTTTTATCAGCTTGTTGACACAGGCAGAGTCATTATCCCACTGCAGTTCGGATGCCGGTGATGATTGAATTTTTTTATTCCCTCTTTTCAACACATCTGCAGCACGACCGACTGCTCACGCCTTTCCTGTTCCATGTGTGGCAGTCTGAAACATTAGCACACACACGACTACACACATTTCACTCAGTCTGATCCACATGCGCACACATATTCACTCAAAGAATGAGTCAGATGCCTGAGCTGAATTGCTAATTGGCGAGTTTCGTTTATCACTAGGGCCGTCGCTAGTGGGGTGAAAGGTGGTGACGATTAGCCTATAGGGGCCCACGGCTGAGAGGGAGCCCCCCCAGAGTCGGCGCCAGCGCAGCACTGATGAGGGGGCGGCTGAGGTAACAAAAGGGGGCAATGACGTAGCACAAAAAATAAATAAATAAAAGAAAAAAAAATTGTGACCCATTCACGTATTTGTCGGCCCGTAAACAAACCCGCTACTACTACAACTATTAGAATACTGGGTTCACACAGATGTTTTGGTTGCGAGACAGGTCAGTGGAATTTTTTTTAATTTTGTATTTTTTTTTTTTTAAGTGTAAGGTCTAGAGACGTGTTTTTAGAAGCTGAATTTGTTTGAACTTGAGCACCGTGTTTTAGAATATTATGCGCAAGAATGATGTATTATGCGCGAGAAGCTGCTATAAAGACCTGACACAAGAGCACAGCATTCAAAGACGTCGAGTAGTGCATTTACATTGAAATGCAATGGAAAAGTACAGCAGTGGAATGAAAAAATGCCTTCTGAGTGAATGACCCTACTATAACTACTTAGCAAATACAGATGGCAGAGTATTGAATAAAACAAAATCGCATTGCAACCAAATTCAAAAATCTGACATCCAGGAAATAAATATGTCTTAGGCAGCAGTTTTACCTAGGGCTGCTCGATTATGACAAAAATCATAATCACGATTATTTTTGTCAATATTGTAATCACGATTATTTAACACGATTACAAGTGGGCCATATAAGCAAAACTTCTTTTTTTTTTTTTTATTATGCAAGACTAAAGTATTCAGTTAACAGTCTACTACAGAAATTGAATAATCTACTGTAAAATAAAACCGTCTTCACTGTAAGAATTAAACTTCCTTTGTTTCTTATTAAAGCAACAAAAGTTCTTCTGTCAAGAGCAGTGAGTGATTTTGTCTTTGTCTTTTGTTATTTGATTAATGTAAAGCACACAGTCGGCAGCAGGAATATAATCCGCTATCACTTTAAGAGCCACACTGCAGGGGCGGTTCTAGACCGCCCTCATGCTTGTCATGTGACACACAGCAGCCACAATACCACTGTATAACTGATATACCCTGCGTTCCATTCGGAAGGGCTCATCCCTATGCCCTAATCCCTTCAAAGGGGTTTACCCTCCGGAGTGATAGCTTCAAAGGGTTGAAGGGTGTAGGGGACCAAACAACAGTTTCTTGAAGTGCCCTTCTGCGTCATCATACAGAAGCATGCAAAGAATCTGTGCAAAGGATCATGGGAGCCCGAAGTGTCCATCAGTTGTACCCTTCGAAATCCTTCATTCCGAAGGGCCCTTTGGAGTGGCTAGTTTTGAGCACTTCGGTTTGGAACGACCCTTCAATATGGCGGCCATGATTGTTTCACTCCGAAGTGCCCTTCAGAGGGCGATATATCCCGTTTGGAACACACCGATAGGGTTATGTCCCTACTGAAAAAAAAAAACAACAACAACAACAAAAAACAATAAAACCATCACAGAAAATTTTAATGGTTTACACTACAAATACCATTACAAACCATAAACATTTAACCATTAAATGGTTTTCTGCGTGTTTTAGGACATATTCCATTAGGATTTATTGGTTTTAAAAAGCCACCAATAGAAGGCAACCAATTACCAGTAGAGACCAACAGGGTCCATTACAGTTTCCAGTAAAACCAATACAAGTCCCATTATAACAGTAAAACCATTACTAATTTTGTAATGGTGTCTATTGTTTTTTTCAGCAGGGGTTTTATTTATTTATTTATTTTTTTTATTCGATATATCCAGTGGTCGATTTGTAAAAAAAATTTGAGGGGGGATGGTGATGGGGGGGATGGGGGTCCTGTGATCCTGTGGCTAATTTTGCACAATGATTACAAAATTGGTCTAATTTTTAAAAAGGTTTCTATTTAATGAAAAATTTGCCTTATTAAAAGGAACAATTATTTATAAGTTGTTGTTTTTTTTCCTTCTGGGGCCTGAAATAGAGGAATTTTGGTCAATATTGATAATTAAACAATATTTTGCTGAATGTGTTTTTGTGCTGGCACCTTGGCTGATTCAGGTCTGTCATGGATAAATAAAGATGACAATAAAACCACCAATAGGTGGCAGCAAGTCCCTGTTTTAATAAATGACTTACTGAACCATTCATATCAAACGATTCATTCAAAACGGCTGATTCAATAGAAACGAAATAAGTGAGACCGTTGAATCACTGGCTCACTGGATTAGTTCAAAAACTGATTCATTCACGGAATGAAACACTGTGTTGCTGTGCACTGTTGTATAAAACTAATAGCACATTTGTGCTTGCGGCCTCGCGCACGTGCTGATATACAGAAAAGTACATTGCTTGTGCAATGAATATAAAAACGTCACTCATACAACTCATACGTAACTCTAACTATTCTAATGCACTTCATCGTGCAGTTAATGCTTTTGGACTCTCAAGACGGTTTTATTTATTTTTTTTCTTTTCTTTTCTCTAAGTTGGATAATGTCGGCTCTCCTACAGTCACACATACATTATGTCAGGAGAATGTCTTTAAGTTCTAATCAAGGAAAAATAATACATTCTGTTGTCTTTTTTTTTTTTTTTTAAAGAACTTCCAAAGTTGCGCTTGAACCATTTTGCGCGAAAAATGACGAAATTGCTTCAGTACCAAGTCTGATTGGCCAATCGCCGTTATTTAGTTCGTAAATGATCATAAGTAGAGAATTTTAACATTTAATGTGCATGATAAGTTTTACACAAAATTAATAATCCAAAGGGGATGGTAAGGGGGGATGGTGCTTTTACAGAGGGGATGCTTTTTGTCATTTTGTTCGACCAGGGGGATGCCATCCCCCCGCATCCCCCCTCATTTCGAGCCCTGGATATATCCCTAAAATATATAATGAAATATCTCGATTCTCAAATATGTGTAAGTAAATGCATTTTGCACCTTTATAGATTGTTATTTGATCTATAATGGGCGATGGGCAAAGTAGCCTAATACTGTAATCTATTAACTACAAATAAAAGCCCGTCTTTTTACTTACAAATAAACCATTATATTTCATAATTAAAATCTATTTTCACACTCATTTTGAGTGAGGGGACGGGATAGTCCGAGTGAGGGGGCGACAAATACAAATCGCAGTTTAAACATGCAAACAAAAAGATGTGAACGAGCCCAATTCAGCACGCGCGCGCGGGGTTCTGTGCGCACAGGGCGCACGAAGAGAGACGCGTCTCAAAGCGCTTCAACACCGAATTTGCCTCTTCTTGCTCTTGTACCGACAATACCCGTCTTGGAGAGTATCCTCGAAAAATAACTGTCGATTATGTCTTAAGTGAAAGTATTGGATGTGAATCATTATAACTGATGCATTATCTCTTAAAGTGACCGCGTCTAATTTACTAGCTGCTGTCGGTTTCCAAGAAAATTAAAGAAAATCACTCACTGCTCTTGACTGAATTACTTTGTAGTTTTAGCAAGAATTAATCCACAGTCAAACCAAAAATTATTCAGACACCAGATATAATTTTTGATATTTTTTTACTAGTGGGTGCAGGACAGTTCATTTAGTGAGTATAGCAAAATAAATCAACTGTGACATATTATAACAAAACAACAACAAAAAAAAACTTCATACAGTGGACTACCAGTAAAATTGATTAAAAAAAAAAAATCTGGGGACCAAAAATTATTCAGACACTTACTTTGACCTGACCATGTTTTGCTTAAGTGTTATTTCTTTAATTGCTAATCTGACTTTTTTACACCACAGACTGAACAAAATTAAGCATTGCTTGGTAGTTGGTCAACAAAGTATTGATAGTTGTGTAAATATTGTCATACTAACAGCTGTCTGAATTTTTGGTTGATTGTAATCCATTACATACCTTTCTATCAAAGTTATCTGACATTATCAAGATAAATTTGTTCTGACACAGTTTAACTCTGAGTTCTTGTCAAATTGTATTACCATTTTCTAAACTATAGCAAATAAACTGTGATAATGTGATAAATGCTGAAGGTGTCTGAATAAATTTTTGTTTGACTATATTTAATTTTTACAGTGAAGACTATGCAGTGCTACCATTTGATTATATGGTTTCTGTACCTGGACACCTACAAACTTGAAAAAAACACAATAGCACAAATAAATAAACAGAACGAACATAAAAATTAAACAATTTTAAACAGGGCCCACTGGTACAACCTGCACCAGGGCCCCGCAAACCCCAGCTACGACCCTGTTTATCACCAATGAGAGCCTTGTCTACACTTGCCTCCTATTGTTTCATATAAGAACCTAACAAGCTAATGTTCTGAAATTTGTTTTGCTGCTTGTTTTGTCATATACCATCAAGCATGCAAATACTTTGTGTGTGTGTGTGTGTATCTCCGTGCTGATGACTTTTTAGTATGTGTTTACATTCGACTACAGTATCCATGCGTGAATCATTGTCTGCACTTCCACTGGTTGTCACAACACTGCATTACTGCTCCTTTGTATGAAAATCCGCTTAACTTTGTTTGTCAGAAATCACTGTGCTCATTTACATTTATACACCCATTTATTCACCCATATGGGCCACAAAAAAGCAAGTCTAATTATAATTTTACATTTTTTACAGTTACAGTGAGTGGTTGTCAGGGTGTTGCTATGCAGTTGCAAAGTAGTTGTTAGCACATTAATACAGTTGCTAAGGCATTATGAGCTGCTGTTGGCAAATTAATATAGTTCCAATGGTGTTTCTAGGGCATTCTTAGTGGCTATAGGCAATTAAAACTGTAGCTAGGGTGTTACTAAGGCATTCAGAGTGGGTGTAGGCAAATTAATACAGTTGCTAAGGTTTTACTAAAGCATTCCGAGTGGCTGAAGGCAAATAAATACTTACTAGGGTGTTGCTAAGGCATTCTGAGTGGTTGTAGGCAAATAATACAGTTGCTAGGGTGTTGCTAAGGCATTCCAAGTGGTTGTAGGCAAATTAATAAAGTTGCTAAACTGTTCCTATGACATTCCAAGTGACTGAGGGCAAATAAATAGTTACTAGGGTGTTGCTAAAGCATTCCAAGTGGCTGTAGGCAAATTAATAAAGTTGCTAAACTGTTCCTATGACATTCCAAGTGGCTAAGGGCAAATAAATAGTTACTAGGGTGTTGCTAAGATATTCCAAGTGGTTGTAGGCAAATTAATAAAGTTGCTAAGGGGTTGCTAAGACATTCTGAGTGGCTGGGGGCAAATAAATAGTTACTAGGGTGTTGCTAAGGCATTCAAAGTGGCTGTTAGCAATTTATTGCAGTTGCTAGGGTGTTACTAAGGTATTCAAAGTGGCTGTAGGCACATTACTACAGTAACTAAGGCATTCAGAGTGGCTGAAGGTAAATAAATAGCCACTAGGGTGTTGCTAAGGCAATCTGAGTGGCAGTAAGCAAATTAATACAGTTGCTAAGGTGTTGCTAAGGCATTCCGAGTGGCTGTAGGCAAATTAATACAGTTGCTAGGGTGTTACTAAGGAATTCAGAGTGGCTGTGGGCAGATTACTACATTAGCTAGGGTGTTACTAAGGCATTCCGAGTGGCTGAAGGTAAATACAGTAATTAATTACTAGGGTGTTGCTAAGGGATTCTGAGTGGCTGTAGGCAAATTAATATAGTTGCTAAGGTGTTGCTAAGGCACTCCGAGTGGCTGAAGATAAATAAACAGTTACTAGGGTGTTGCTACGGCATTCTGAGTGGCTGTATGCAAATTAATACAATTGCTAAGGTGTTGCTAAGGCTTTCCGAGTAGCTGAAGGTAAATATATAGTTACTAGGGTGTTGCTAAGGTATTCTGTGTAATGGGGCAAACGAGACGTGAGACGTGCGGATCCATGTGCAAAGCTTTATTTAGACAGAGATGTGGTCGTAAACACAGCCAGGGACGAACAACGGCAAACAGGTATGGCATGGGCAAGACACGGAGTAATCCTAGGACAAGCGTGGGTCGACGATCGGCGAACAATATCCAACAGGGTAAGGCAGAGAGATAATCCAGGTACAAGAGCAATAGTCCAAGCGAGTCCGAACGGCAAGGCAAAGGGTTAATCCAGGAAACACGGGCAGGAATCAAAACACGAGAAAACAGGCAAGGCAAGACTATGACAACTAAGTGGGCTCCGTAGAGTAGCTATCGCAAGGAGAGTGATATGTGCGTACAATACTCGGCGATCTGACTGAGGTCCATGGCTTAAGTAGTGTGTGTGATTGTGTGCTGGGTATCAGGTGTGAGCATGTGATTAGAGAAATGGCTGCTGGGAAATGAAGTCCGGGGTAATGTGTGACAATCTGTGTGGTGTGAGAGTCAATGTGATGACTGAGCGACCTCTGGTGGCGAACAAATGGAAGTCCATGGACCAGATTCGTGACATTCTGAGTGGCTGTAGGCACATTAATACAGTAGCTAAGGTTTGCTAAGACATTCCGAGTGTCTAGACAAATTATTACAGTTGCTAAGGCATTCTGACTTGTTTACAAAAAAACTATATAGACTATAGGAAAACTTAATAATAATAAAAATGACAAAAATGCAAAAATTACTAAAACTTTAAAATTAAAATGAAAGTAAAAACAGTAAATAGAAAAATAAAATCTAATTCAAAATGTTATCAAAAACTATAATAGTATATCAATGGCACTACAATAACACTGTCGGTAACACAAACATTGCAGAAAGAGATATGTACTGAAGTTTAATACTTAGGATTAGGAGTTCAAAATCTTCCCTAAATATGAGCCTTGAGCATTGCTAATGTCAGTTTACAAAATGATTCTGGGATATTGCTACAGGATGTGCTAATAGTTATCGTTAGGCAAATCACCAAGACATTAGAAAAACACCCACCGTATGTTTAACAGCCCCCATGACATACTGTACCATAGCAAAACACATTAACCTCACTAGAAGAAAAGTACTTTGATTTCACTCCCGGGCTTCCTGAAGAACCAAGAAACAAGTCAAGAAGCCAAGATATAAACTTATGAAATGAATTGCTATGTAATTTGACAACTAAATATATTTTTCAAATATTTCTGTCTTTTTCTGCCTTTTTCGTCTTTTTCACTTTTTGCTGTCTCACTCTACTTTTTATTTATTCATTTCTTAGATTACAATGCTGCTTATGTAATTCAAATGTGAGCGGTCCAGACTGATCAAATCAGACACAGTCACTTTCTAAAGCAGTCTTGACTGTTGCTTGAGCTTCCTTTTCAGATCAGACATTCAGTCATGATGCTCCTCACCGTCTGTCTCTCTGTCTTGCTCTTATTTGAACCCTTAATTCAGCAAACACTGAAACACAGTGTGTGGGAGAGACAGCGAATGAATCCATCAGTCTAGTTTCTCAGTGTGCATTTATGAGATCTCAGTGCTGGGAAAGTGAGCGAGACGCATCTTAAAGTCAACCAAACGCATTAAATTCAAATGAGACTTTCTGGCATGTCGACCCACTCTTTGGGTGAAAGGGTCATGACTCTTGATGCTTACTACATTGAGTTCTGCTTGAAAACATTTTCTTTCACCTTTGTCTTTACTTTGCCACTTAATAGTTTCAGGAGCCGAAACAGAGCTGCTTTTTTATTCACTTTCATTTAATTTTAGATCCTCTGTGAATTAGCCACCGAAATGGAATAAGCGAGAAGAATGGCAATTAGCATGATATATTTGTGCTTCCAAATGGGAGGGACTTTGAACCCCAAACATTTCCTCTAATTAGTCAGGGTCAAAAGAATAATTTCAGAACACCCTAGCAACCGTATCAATGCACTAATAACTCCTTAGCAACTGTACAGCAACCCTATGACAACCACCCAGAAAACATCAGGCTGTATGCCTTTGCTTACAGCAGGGTTCATGAGGAATATGCAGGGGGTTTGTGAGTTGATTAATTAAGTCATAAACTGAAATCCAATAAAAACAATAAAAAAGTGTATTAAAAAAATTAAATATTTCAGGTTTACCTTCAGTTCTGGGTAGTAACTGATTACATGTAACTGGATTATGTAATCAGATTATCTAAAATTTAATGCATGTAATTGCATTGTATTACATTTTAAAGCACTCATAATCAGATTGCATTTGCAAAAATAAAAACTACACAGACTTTTGCGTGTGCACGAGAAACTATTGTGTGCTCATGAGAAACTTTTTGAGTGCACACAAAAACCTTTTTGCAAGCTCATGCGTTACTGTTTCTGGTTGCGTCACTTCTGCCATCTTACAACGAAGAAAACAAGAGCATGTGTGTGCATTAATTAGCCTAATTGAGATTTATTTTAAACTTGGCCTTCAATTTTGAGGTCTAGAAGCGATTGGTACAGTAAAAAGTGGTCAAATTTTGGATTTTTTGATCAGTGACGGACAAAAGAAATAGGTTATACTTTACATAAGACATTGTAACGTGTGCACACAAGAGAAGTTTATTGTGAGAACGCAATAGTTTCTCGTGTGTACGCGAAACATTTCCCTTGAGCACACAATAGTTTCTCGTGAGCATGCAATAGTTTCTCGTGAGCATGCAATAATTTCTACCCAGATAGCATGCGGATGTGGGCCACTTAAAGCAATGATACGGCACTGCTGGCCTTCTTATGGCCCATACAAAATAGATGTAAGCCTGAAGTGGTCCACATGTAAAATAGCAAAAATGGCCCAAATGTATCAAATCACATGTGGGCCTTTGTAGGCAAAGATGTGGTATTCACGGCAATGTGTAATCTGAATGTGATCCTAAAGTGGCCCATGTGGTAAATAGTAAATATGGCCCAAATAGTGCCAACCAAATGTGGTCCACCTTTGGCAAAAATGTGGCACTATCGACAAAGGCTAATCAGGGTGTAAACCAAATGTGGTCCACATATGTTTTAGCAAATGTGGCCCAGGTATATTAAAACGTATATGGGCCATATCTTTTGGCAAAGATATGGCATGGTAAGCACTGGCTAATGTGGCTGTGAGCTTAAAGTGGCCTGCATATGATGCCACAAATGTGGCCCAGTTATCCTAAAACATATTTGGGCCAGTTTTGGCAAAGATATGGCACAAGGAACACTGGCTAATCTGGTTGTGAGTCTAAAGTGGCCCGCATATGATGCCTTAAATGTGGCCCAGTTATCCTAAACAATATCTGGGCCAGTTTTGGCAAAGATATGACATGGTAAGCACTGGCTAATGTGGCTGTGAGCTTAAAGTGGTCTGCATATGATGCCACAAATGTGGCCCAGTTATCCTAAAAAATATTTGGACCAGTTTTGGCAAAGATATGGCACAGGGAGCACTGGCTAATGTGGCTGTGAGTCTAAAGTGGCCCACACATGATGGCACAAATGTGGCCCAGTTATCCTAAACAGTATCTGGGCCAGTTTTGGTAAAGATATGGCATGGTAAGCACTGGCTAATGTGGCTGTGAGCTTAAAGTGGCCGGCATATAATGCCACAAATGTGGCCCAGTTATCCTAAGACATATTTGGGCCAGTTTTGGTAAAGATATGGCACAAGGAGCACTGGCTAATGTGGCTGTGAGTCTAAAGTGGCCCTTATATGATGTCACAAATGTGGCCCAGTAATCCTAAAACATATTTTGGGCCAGTTTTGGCAACAATATGGCACAGGGAGCACTGGCTAATGTGGCTGTGAGTCTAAAGTGGCCCACATATGATGCCACAAATGTGGCCCAGTTATCCTAAACAGTATCTGGGCCAGTTCTGGCAAAGATATGACATGGTAAGCACTGGCTAATGTGGCTATGAACTTAAAGTGGCCCGCATATGATGCCACAAATATGGCCCAGTTAGCCTAAAACATATTTGGGCCAGTTTTGGCAAAGATATAGCACAGGGATCACTGGCTAATGTGGCTGTGAGTCTAAAGTGGCCCACATATGATGCCACAAATGTGGCCCAGTTATCCTAAATAGTATCTGGGCCAGTTTTGGTAAAGATATGGGATGGTAAGCACTGGCTAATGTGGCTGTGAGTCTAAAGTGGCCCTTATATGATGTCACAAATATGGCCCAGTAATCCTAAAACATATTTTGGGCCAGTTTTGGCAACGATATGGCACAGGGAGCACTGGCTAATGTGGCTGTGAGTCTAAAGTGGCCCACATATGATGCCACAAATGTGGCCCAGTTATCCTAAACAGTATCTGGGCCAGTTTTGGCAAAGATATGACATGGTAAGCACTGGCTAATGTGGCTATGAGCTTAAAGTGACCCGCATATGATGCCACAAATATGGCCCAGTTATCCTAAAACATATTTGGGCCAGTTTTGGCAAAGATATAGCACAGGGAGCACTGGCTAATGTGGCTGTGAGTCTAAAGTGGCCCACATATGATGGCACAAATGTGGCCCAGTTATCCTAAAACATATTTGGGCCAGTTTTGGCAAAGATATGGCACAGGGAGCACTGGCTAATGTGGCTGTGAGTCTAAAGTGGGCCTTATATGATGCCACAAATGTGGCCCAGTTATCCTAAAACATATTTGGGCCAGTTTTGGTAAAGATAGGGCACAGGGATCACTGGCTAATGTGGCTGTTAGCCTAACTTGTCCCACATTTGACATGGCAAATATGCCCCATATATTATAAAGCAGATGAGGGCCACTTCTGGTTTCGATGTTTCACTTGACACTGGCTAACTGAAACGGAAGTTTTAAATTGTAAATATGGCTTAATAGAATTTGGCTACTTTTAGCAGGATGCAACAGTGTTAACTGATGCAGGATGATCTGGATATGAGTCTTAAGAAGGCTACATAGCTACATACCCACCCAGACAGCAACCAGTGTCAACTATGTTGTTGTCTAGGCAACAATTAATTTTTTTTAAACATGCTTTAATGGCAGTTTTTTTATATGTGTACTGTGCAGCATAAAAACAGAGGTGCACTATAATGATAGTTCTTACTGTCAAGGTTTCTGTTAATTTGGACTTTGTTTATCTTTTGCACCGTTTCCCTTGTTGTGTTGATTGTATTATTCTGTTCAGGTGTGCCTAGTTAATTATCCTTGTTTGGTCTGAGTACTTAAGTTCCTGTATGTTCACTTTGAGTTTGTTTGGTCTTATGTCTACATGTCTTAAATGTTGCTGTGCTACATTGTGTTTGGATTTACGCTTGTTGGATTAAAGACTTATGATATGTAACCTTTTCATCTTCGTCGTGTGCTCTTTAACACAGTGTAACCGTGACACTTACAGACTTACTATGTAAGTAGAGTCTGAGTGAACCTATTTTAAAGTATTGGAGTGTGTCTTTGAATATTTATCTGTGACATTTGAATTGCTGCTTGTGCAAAACCTGGGTCAGGATGTTTTTACCAAGTAGGACACGTTTCTGGAACTTATTTGAACATTTAGGGAGGACATTTTTCAATTTCTCTTAATTTGTTGAGTATTGTTGATGCATAACTCACTTAAGGCTTAGTGTGGCCGAAATAATGTATATTTATGGGTTATTTGGTTCATTATTAGCTAAAATGTGGCTGTGCAGTGGCCTGCTTGTGGACCACTGCCAAAATGCCACCATTCCATGCAGCATGTGGGCCACATGAGGAATGTGGGAAAGACCAGGGTTAGAATAAAAATCAATTGTGGCCCACATTAGGGCCAGTTTTGGTTTATTTGGTTGGCTTACATGCAGCAATGCTAAGGTTTACTTGAGGCCCAAATCTGGCAAACAGGACCTGACTGCCCAAATGCCATTCCACATGGTATGTGGGCCGGAGCAAGGTGTTGGATCTGGGCCAGAATTAAAATAAATGTGGCCCAGATTTGGGCCTGTTATGCTTTATTATTTATTTATTATCATGGCTGCCATGCGGCCTTCCTATGGCTTGTTTGTGGCCCAAATTTGGCAAACAGGTGTGGACCACCCAAATGCCATCATTCTACATAATATGTGGGCCAGAGCAAGGTGTTAGATTTGTGCCAGATTAAAATAAATTTGGCCCAGATTTGGGCCAGTTCTGGTATTTTTATTTATTTTCATGGCTGACATGCGGCTTTCCTATGGCTGGCTTGTGGCCCAAATTTTGCAAACAGGAGTGGACCGCCCAAGTGCCATCATTATTCAGAGTATGTGGGCCGGAGCAAGGTTGGATCTGGGCCAGAATTAAAATCAATGTGGCCCAGATTTGAGCCAGTTCTGCTTTATTTGGTTTATTCATGGCTGACATTGAGCCTTCCTTTGGCTTACTTGTGGCCAAAATTTGGCAAACAGGGGCGGACCGCCCAAGTGCCATCATTCTTCACAGTATGTGGGCCGGAGCAAGGTGTTGGATCTGGGCCAGAATTAAAATCAATGTGGCCCAGATTTGGGACAGTTCTGCTTTATTTGGTTTATTCATGGCTGACATTGGGCCTTCCTTTGGCTTACTTGTGGCCTAAATTTGGCAAACAGGAGCAGACCGCCCAAGTGCCATCATTCCACGTGGTATGTGGGCCAGATGAAAGTGTCAGGTGTGGGCCTGCTCTCTGGGTAGTGCTTATGCGTAAGTTTCTCATGAGCACGCAATAATTTCTTGTGCGCACGCAAAAGTTTCTTGTGACTATGCAATAGTTTCTCATGAGCACTCAATAGTTTCACGTGCGCACACGAAAGTTTCTTGTGAGCACACAATAGTTTCTCGTGTGCATGCGAAAGTTTCTTGTGACCATGCAATAGTTTTTTGTGAGCACGCAATAGTTTCTTGTGCACACACGTAAGTTTCTCGTGAGCATACAATCATTTCTGTTGTGCACGTGAAAGTTTCTCATGAGCATGCAATAGTTTTTCGTGTGTACGTTAAAGTCTGTGTATTTTTTTTATTTTTGCAAATGTCCTTTAGGGGCTCCATAGATTCTCCCTATTTCTTCTTTTTTCTCATTTAAATTTTCCTTTCTAAAAAATCCTACTGTATCATACCAATTAGTTTTGACTATATTCCCAATATAGAATGGCCATGTACATGTCATGTAAATAAATTTGTGATCCATGCTACTAAATTTGGGGACAAAAGCACCTCTCCATTAATTAGACCATGTATGAGTCAAATGTGCAACTTCCTAAACAATGCTGATATAAAGCTGACATAAAAAGTGTATAATAAGTGTGTCTGAAGGAGAACTAATCATTGTAATTGGCATCAAATCTTTAAGAGGCACTTGGTAGCAATTAAACTAAATATCCTTAATCACTATTTTATAGATAAACTCACTTATAAACAGCACAAGTTTATCACCAGTCTCCTGTCATGCAGCTGACTGCAGAGTGGACCAGACTTCATGTCGATAGTCAAAAGTCTGGATTTGTGAGGGAAGGAGCAAGACCACTTCATATCCCAGAAGTTCGTACCATTTGCCACCCAGCGGATCAGGCAGGGGGTTTCTACAAAGTTCTTTGTGAGTATAGATATGAATAAATCAGCAGCTCTGTGATGCAGCAGCAAGCGGCAGAAAGTAGAAGTAAGAGGGGCCATAAAAGCATAAATGAGAAAGAACGGAGAAACAGAGGAGCGTACAATGGTTACAACACTCCCAGTTCAAAAAGAACCTCTCATGTGTTCAACTGTACAAGCACGCAGAACGTTTGAGGAGAGTTCAGAGCATTAGGCAGCTTAGTGTTTCAAAAGCTGGACTGTTACAGCCTGCTGTAAAATGCTACGAGCCTAACATGAGCCGTTAGGGCTTCTGCTGGTAAAACTACCCATCTGTGACAGTGAAATATTAAGTGAAATGAAGCAGTCTTTATAAGTCTTAGTAAAAAGAGTGACTAGCCCACTAAAAAAACATTGCCTGAGAAAACATGAACAAGAAAATCTGCTATGCTCTCGAGACCAGTGGAAACCAGGAGAAAATGTATGTTTGTCTTGTTTTGATTGTGTGTTACTGCAAGCAAACAGACAAACCTAGATTTCTGCATATTCAAAACAAAATGCGAGCGGTCCTTGCCTATACAAAATCATGCTAGCATATTGCTAATGTGTGTTTTTAGCACCTCGCTATGGTTAGTCGTTGGTCAGTAGTTGCTTACTGGCCCAAGTCAAATGAGTTTCTGTGATATTCTGCTCACTATAAATAGGAGTGTAAATACAAACTTTAAAAAATATAGCCACAAAACATAAACATATAAACATGAGACAGTACACAACTCTGCATTAAACATTCATAAAAATAAGAAATGTTTTTTTGAGCACCATATCAGCATATTAGAATGATTTCTGAAGGATCATGTGACACTGAAGACTGGAGTAATAATGCTGAAAATTTAGCTTTGACATCACAGGAATAAATTACACTTAAATATATTAAAATAGAAATCAGTTATTTTAAATTGTACTAATATTTCACAATATTACAGTATTTTTTCTGTATTTTTTATCAAATCAATGCGTCCTTGGTGAGCATAAACGTTTCCTTTCAAAAGCATTTACAAAACCTTCTCAGCCATTAATTAGCACATTTTATCTTTGAGAAAATGCTCAAACCCAGAGAGTGTAAATATCAGTCATTTCATGGCATTTTGACAATCCACTCTGGCGTATCTAATTTTATATGGCTAATTCTGGCACATTTCATGTCCAAACTACATTATCCTCACTGATTTTATCTCCTTGCCAATAAAACTCTCTATATGTCATTTAATCCTCACATCCTGATAACTCACTCATGTAAATCAGTATTACGCTACCGTAGGACAGACTGAGAGAGCGGCGAGCAGCGGATGCCGTTAATTCAGTTTGGATGAAGATGACAAGTAAAGCAGGCACAGAGGCGTGTTGCCGTTCATTTCATCTAACAAAACAGAAGGTCACAACACACTCTGCTGTAATCATGCACAGCCGCTAACAACAGAACGTGGGAATTAATATTAGAGTTGGATTTTCTCACCACCCCCTTTTCGTTTTTTCATCTGGCTAATGAAAGATTTACGTGAACGGAGTGCACAAGATATATTTGGAGATAGATGTGTTGTGTGTGCATTTTCACTTTTCATTTGTTGCGATATTTTTTACCTTGAAATATCAATTTCAAAATTATTTTGATGGTACACTGACTTCCAATAAGGCGAATGGCTTCTGTTTCTTCCCTCCAAACATCTGTTCTGGGAGTATGTAAGTTTGGTTGAGCGGGTACGAAATTCAGTGAAAAGGGTGTATTGCTTTACGGCAGCAACAAATGCACAGTGTACAGTGATCTACTGTAATTGTGATAGTGAATTCCTCAATTCTGACCATTTTAAGTGATATTTCTGGCACAAAATTGTATGATCCTGTTTGTTTTGACAGTACATTGGTAAAAGTTTAGTTTACATTATCATTTCCTGTCTAAACAATTATTATAATTAATACAAAAGTCCAGTTTCAAGACAAACAAAAATGTTTTGTGAGATTGGAGAAAGGTTGCAATTTAAGTCATTAGACCTTCCAGCGACCAGGCACGTGCACACATAGACATAAAAGGGGGCTTGAGCACCTGCCCTTTTTCTTCCTTGAGAGAAAGTTTTTTTTTTTTTTTTTTTTTTAAATAAATGAATATATGTATATATATATATATATATCTGTGTGTGTGTGTGTGTGTGTGTGTGTGTGTGTGTGTGTGCATTTCTTTTTGCGCACAGCTTTCCCTGTCAAACAAATAAAAAAATCAAAATATCAGGTCGGGTCAGGAAATGTTGAGACTGTCGAGTTCCGATGCCTTTCTCCCCTTCGCGTCTCAGCAGTGTAGCACACATTGATCGGCACATGCGCATCACAGACAGGCGGAGAACCGCAGTAGTGAAGCCCTCCCTCTCCAGTTGTGTTTGTCTTGGTGTGGAGGTGAGTGGTGATAAACAAAAGACTAAGCTACCTGTGCCTCGAATTTACAGCTAATTATCTAAAAGACAAATATAGTTAATTTGTCTTGCTAACATCCATGACTCATGAGAGCTACCATGTAAGTTAGCTGAAGTTTAGCTTAGGAAATAGGAAGTCTAGTAGGTTAGACCAGTGCGCGTTCTTTCACTGCATGATTCGGTTTATTAAAATGCATTTAGATTAAGAATGATCACAAAATTCAAGATATGGGGGCAGAAATGTATATATTTATATCATTTCATATAGTTAATCAATATCACGCAAAGACTGACATTTTTTTCCCACCAAAAAGCAACATGATTACAAATGTGATATTGGTTTTACAGCAGTTCAATAAACAAGAATTTAATATTAACACACTTACGTTTTAGACACAAGATTGACTGTTTTTGCTCTATTTCGCCAACAAATATAATTTCAATTTGCATCTCTGAGCAACAGCTGTTTTGTTCCTGAATTAATCAACCGTTTAAATGATTCGGTTCAGTCGCAATGACTCACTTATTAACAGTGACTTGCTGCCACCTACTGGCAGTTTTAATTTCACATTTATAGTATCTTTTCTTTTTTTTTTCTTTTTTTTTAATAATTTCAAATATCAGTATTCAACGTTTTATGTTTAAATTATCAAAACAGTATTAATGCATTTGTAACTGTAGGTTAAATGCATTCATTTCCTGCATTAAACAATGTGTAAATGCATCTAAATGCCACTTCTAATGCAGCTTCTGTGTTTTCTCTGCATTGCAAAGATTAATTTTGTCAGTACTGATTTCATTTGCTTGGTAACAGCTTAAATGACTTATTCTAATTGACTGATTCAATTTAAGAATTTGACTGAAAATATGATCCACACTCATGCAGGGCTTTATAAAGGTAAACATGCCCATAAAAGGTAAAAAATCAATTTAAACTTATTGGAAAAGATTCATTTCTATCACTGCCGTGAACTGATCACTACAGAATATGCAGAAAATTATCAAAAACTTTAGGAGTCCACGGAAGTCCTTAAGATATCAGCACAATAATACACTCAGCAAAATATTGTCTATCGTTATCGATAAAATCCCAGAAAATATTGATATATTTTTTGTCAATATCGCACACCCCTAATATATTTAATGTTTTGTTTAGAAAAAAATTAAATAAATATGAGAAGTGCCCTTTTTTCCACTTGAGCCCCTGCCCCTCAAAATGTCTGTGCACGTCCCTGCCAGCAATAATTATAATTCGTTAACAAAAAAACAAATGAAACAGATATTTAATTCAGCATCTCTTGACTCATCTCTTAACTAAGGTAAAAAGTCAAGTTAAATCATAAATAAATTAACTACTTGTTAGTTTTGCATTTTTGAAGGTTATTTCATGTAAAACTAATTATTCTAAAGTAATTAGTGTGTTCTGAAACTAATTAAGAGTATTTGTTAATATCTCAGTAACAGGGCTGGATTGGTAATCGGGCATACCGGGCATTTTCCCAGTGGGCCGACGCAGTTAAGGGGCCGACAGAAGGGTTTCTTTTTTTTGTTTGTTTGTTTGTTTGTTTTGTTTTGTTTTTTGTTTGTTCGCCAAGGACCATCACGCGGGGACAGCGAGCAGCCAGTGGCCCATTGGTTTGTCTCCTGTATTGACCGCGTAACCCACCAATCACAATGCGCTATAGACAGAGCGATGAAGTAGGCTATTTTACTCCGCCTAAAGAACGCTTCACCCCAACTTCTTCCTCGTCGGCTTTTCTAACGCTATCTCACGACCAATTCGTATGTATTTTACGAGGTGGCTAATTCGTACGAATTCCTACGACCTCACTCGTACGATTTTGTACTATTTGTCTAAACCCCAGTGACGGGTACGTTTAGGGGCGGGGTTAGGTGTAGGTCATTCGTACAAATTCTTACGAATTGGCAACTCGTAAAATATGTACTATTTAGCAAAAATCGTATGAATTTGTACAAGTGAGGTCGTACGAATTCAAGAACAGGCTTGCTCTGCGGTGAGTGATGCGGGCCAAAGAGGAGGAGAGGAGAGGAGTTGAATCGGTAAAGTGCTTGATAGGGACTCGCAACGGAGGCAGGCATCTAACCTATCCAAATGTGTGCGCGCGCCATGAGTGTAGAATACGCAAACACTTTATAAAACGTAAATTCGTCCCCCGCGATTTTTTGGCCAAGTCAAATTAAGTGTGTGTTCATAGAGGTTTCCATGGGCCAATCCGAATAAATCTAGATTTAAATTCAAAAAGACACGATATTGTCGGACCTGACGTTATCCAAAACAACGATAAATATCTACACTACCAGTCAAAAGTTTTTGAACAGATTTTGAATGTTTTTAAAGAATTCTCTTCTGCTCACCAAGCCTAAATTTATTTGATCCAAAATAGGAAAATCAGTAATATTGTGAAATATTTTTACTATTTAAAATAACTGCTTTCTATTTGAATATATTTTAAAATGTAATTTATTTCTGTGATCAAAGCTGAATTTTCAGCATCATTACTCCAGTCTTCAGTGTCACATGATCCCTCAGAAATCATTCTAATATGCTGATTTCCTGCTCAAAAACATTTATTATTATTATTATCATTATTATTATTATTATTATCATCAGTATTTAAAACAGTTGAGTACATTTTCTTTTCTGGATTGTTTGATGAATAGAAAGACCCAAAGCGTTTATCTGAAATAAAAAAGCTTTTGTAACATTATACACTATACCATTCAAAAGCTTGGAGTCAGTATAATTTTTATTTTGTTTTTGTTTTTTTTGTTTTTTTGTTTTTTTTTTTTTTGGAAAGAAATTATAGAAATTAATACTTTTATTTAGCAAGGATGCTTTAAATTAATCAAAAAATGATGATAAAGACATTTATAATGTTACAAAAGATTTCTATTTCAGATAAATGCTGTTCTTTTGAACTTTCTATTCATCAAAGAAACCTGAAAAAATTCTACTCAGCTGTTTTCAACATAATAATACTAAATGTTTTTTGAGCAGCAAATCAGAATATTTGAATGATTTCTGAACGATCATGTGACTGGAGTAATGATGCTGAAAATTCAGCTTTGAAATCACAGGAATAAATTACATTTTAAAATATATTCAAATACAAAACAGTTATTTTAAATAGTAAAAAAATATTGAATGCCAGGGCCGATTTTTTTGTCTCAGTCCAGCCCTGCTCAGTAAGCAACTACCCCAAAATGTCCTTATTGTAGCTCAGTATTGAATATTTAAAATGATTAATTCACCTGGAAAGGAAAAATATGAATTTTGCTATTAAATATAGATAATGAAAAATAAAAAAAAATACCATAAAAGTAGTTCATATGACTTGTGCGCTGCATCCCAAGTCTTCTAAAGTCACATGAACTTTTGTGAAATACAAAGTCATACAAGTTTGGAATGACATAAAGTGTTACTAAATGATCTCAGAATTTTAATTCCTTTGAACTATTTAAACCCAAATAATTTTTTAACTTAAGGATCAAGAACATCTTGCCAAGGCATTGTTCTCCCTCCTTATGAAACAAGAGATTCAAGATTCACCTTGATTAATATTTCACTAGGCAATTTTAAGCTGATGGAATAATCCAATTTGTCATTGTGTGCTGAGGTCTGTGAGATACACACAGAAATGGCCCTGACAGAGACCTGGATCAAACCAGAGGACAATGCTACACCTCCAGCACTCTCCAATAATTTCTCCTTTTCCCACACCCCCCGTTTGACTGGAAGAGGTGGAGGTACTGGTCTACTCATTTCTAAGAATTGGAAGTTTACTCCTTTACCATCTCTGAGTATCAACAGCTCCTTTGAATCACATTCGGTTACTATTACCTACCCTCTAAAAATCCATTTTGTAGTTGTTTATCGACCTCCAGGACCACAAGGTAACTTCGTAGAAGAATTAGATATGTTACTCTCAACCTTTCCTGAGGATGGTACTCCCTTAGTTATACTTGGAGACTTCAACATCCACCTAGATAAACCTCAGGCTGCAGACTTCCACACTCTGCTTGCCTCTTTTGATCTCAAGAGAGTGTTAACTACGGCTACTCACAAATCAGGCAACCAACTGGACCTTATTTACACACGACACTACTCCACTGATCATGTGCTGGTTACTCCACTGCACACCTCGGATCACTTCCTACTCACTCTTAACCTCAACATGATTCCTGACACAACACATACCCCTCCACATGTCACTTTTCGACATAACTTACACTCACTCTCACCCTTCCGGCTATCTGCTATGGTTTCATCTTCACTTCCTCCCTCTATACAGCTATCATCTCTTGATGCTAACACTGCTACTGATACTTTCTGTTCCACTCTGTCATCTTGTTTAGATACTTTCTGCCCCTTATCTTCCAGGCCAGCCCGTACCACCCCTTCTGCCCCTTGACGTTCTCCGTGAACATCATTCTAAGCTCAGGGCTGCAGAGAGGATATGGCGCAAATCACAAAATCCTACTGACCTTAATTTATATCGATCACTCCTCTTTGACTTTTCTGCTAATGTCTCTACTGCTAAAAGAACATACTATCACGACAAAATTAACAATTCGCCTAACTCTCACATGCTCTTTAAAACATTCTCCTCCCTCCATTGTCCTCCTCCTCCCCCTCCTTCATCAACTCTAACCGCTGACGACTTTGCCACATTCTTCATTAATAAAATTACAAACCTCACTGCACAAGTCTCCACACCACAAACTGTCAAACACATCGTACCATCAAACATACACTCGTTCACATTCTTCTCTTCACTCTCTGAGGCAGAAGTCTCTAAACTCATCCTTTCCAGTCATCCTACTACTTGTCTGCTTGATCCTATTCCATCTCATCTCCTTCAAGCCATTTCTCCTGCAGTTGTACCTGCACTCACTCACATCGTTAACACATCCCTTCACACTGGAGTTTTTCCCTCAGCATTTAAACAGGCTCGTATAACCCCACTTCTTAAGAAACCCAATCTTAACCCAACTCTTTTAGGGAACTATAGACCGGTTTCCCTTCTACCTTTCATTGCAAAAACACTTGAACGAGTTGTGTTCAACCAAGTCTCTGCATTTCTCACACAGAACAACCTCCTGGGTAGCAACCAATCTGGCTTCAGAAGTGGACATTCAACCGAAACTGCCTTGCTCTCAGTTGTTGAAGCCCTAAGACTTGCAAGAGCGGCTTCCAAGTCTTCATTACTTATCTTGCTGGATCTATCCGCTGCTTTTGATACAGTCAACCACCAGATCCTCCTGTCAACCCAATTGAGAAAGGGCATCTCAGGAACCGCACTCCAGTGGTTTGAGTCTTACCTCTCAGATAGATCCTTCAAGGTATCTTGGAGAGGTGAGGTATCTATGTCGCTACATCTAGCTACTGGGGTGCCTCAGGGCTCAGTCCTTGGACCACTTCTCTTCTCTGTCTACATGGCATCACTAGGTTCTGTCATTCAGAAACATGGCTTTTCATATCACTGCTATGCTGATGACATTCAACTCTACCTCTCATTCCATCCTGATGATCCGACGAAAGCTGCTCGCATCTCAGCATGTATAACATACATTTCTTGCTGGATGAAGGACCATCACCTTCAACCCCTTTACCTAAATTCAGTACTTCAGACCTATGTGCCCTCTAGAAACTTGCGTTCTGCAAGTGAACGCCGCATTATTGTGCCATCCCAAAGAGGCACAAAATCACTTTCACTGACTTTTTCATTAACTGTTCCCATCTGGTGGAATGACCTTCCCAACTCAATCCGAGCAGCTGAATCCTTAGCCATCTTCAAGAAACGGCTTAAAACCCATCTCTTCCATCTTTATTTGACCCTCTAACTCTAGCATTCTCTTTTCTAATTCTATTTTATCTATCTGCCTTCTTTTTTATTAAAAAAAAAAAAAAAAAAAAAACACACACACACACTTGACCCTCTATCAATTGCATAACTATTCTCTAACTGCTAGCTTTTCTTGAAAATCTAACACTAGCTTTCTTTTCTATATTCTATCTACTTGTTTTCTTTAAAAAAAAAAAAAAATGCCTTGCTACGTATACTGCGTTAGGCTAACCAAGCCTTGTCATAGCGCTTGCATGTTGTTGCTCTTTTGTTGGTTTTGATTGCTTCTATTGTCCTCATTTGTAAGTCGCTTGGGATAAAAGAGTCTGGTAAATGACTAAATGTAAATGTAAATGTAAATACTTCTAAATCTAAAGAAAATTTGTAACAGGAACACGTCCTGTACAAAACTGAGCTATGCATTATCACATATCATTTCATAGCTCAAGACTGACATAGATGACAAACTATACATTAATGGAAAATATCACTTACTGAAGGAATGTGCTTTCACATCATTCCATCAAATCTCAAAGTTGTTTCTAGGAATTAATAAGGATGTTTCTTCTCGTCTAAAATAACTGCACCACTACTTTACATTTTGTAAGTGATCTTTTAGGAATAGCCAATATGCATTACGTTAATAAAAACAACCTTCATACATTGTTAATACATATTTACAGTTGGATTTCTGTAATGCTATAGATTAAAGCAACAGACCAAAAAAAATAATAAAAAATCAGTCTGCATTTGTACACAGACCAACACTTAAAAAATAGTCAATGTTTTAATCTGCAGTGTTATTTTAATATTAGTTAATTAGTTTAATTTTGTTATGTGTGTTTGTCATTTTTTTGTGTTTATTTTTTGTTTCTATTTGTAGTTTTTATATTTTTTTTTTATTTATTTATGTTTTAGTAGTAATAAAAATAACACTGACACAATATAATGTCTTAGGTTTTTCTCAGCAAATGCTGATGAAGGCAATTCATTTTAACTCAACATTTTTTATTGACTGACAATCTTACACTAAAAAAAATGTATAGAATTTAATTTGAAACTATTTTCACTCAGAAATTGCTAGTAAATTTCACAAACAATTACAAAGAACCTACAAGTAACACACTGAAACTGAAATTTTGAAGTAGAAAGACTGAAATTGTATTTTCTTGAAAAACCTACTCCAGTAACTTACAACTTCAAAACATATATTTTACAGTGTAAATATACATTAAAATACACTCTTCTGAGATTTTTTGTCACACTGCTATCTACATAACGCATGTAATATGGTCTAACCCAAGCAAGAATTCAGATTCCTGGTCACGTTCACAGCAAAATCAGAGCAAAACCAGCTGCATCTTCAACCTCGTATTTCCACTCTCGTTCAGAAGTGCAGCGTGCAGAAAATTCGCTTGGCCAAGAAGGCATAGCCGTCCTCTAATGAGGCCCTTGACAACTTCAAGCCTCCAGTTAACCAAGTAAAATTATTCCACCTCTATCAGACTGCCATGTTGTCAGCGTCTGTGCTCCACAGCTGCTTCTGCTAGCAGTTTGCAAATCCCTGGCTCACACAGGAAGTGGAGAGAGAAATGAAGAGGAGAGGACATGTTCTAATTATTCCGGCAGCTGCCTGCAGGTAGAGCTCAACTCCAGCAACACTCTGCTATACTGGCAGAAATTGATAGAAGGTGTTCAGAATTACGCTGACAAACAAGAAAAAAATTTTAAAAAAAGAGGTACGGATGGGTTTTTTTTTCAATCCCCCAAATGTTTGTAAGGCTGGATAAAAGAGAAACCAGGGGACATTTTCCACAACATTACCCTCTTTTGGGCTCCAAGAGACACAGACATGCTGTCGTTCCATATTGTGTTCAACTGGTCCTTTCACAGCACAAAATGTTCTGTTTCAGACATGCCGCTTTTTCAATCCAATAAGTTCCCGGATTTCTTTCGCCGTAATTTCCCAAGTTTCCAATACAAACTATAAGTTATAAATCATTGGAGCCCAACTTTGATTTCCACAAAAATATCAGTAAGCTTTACCACTGGGAAAATAGTGGTGTAAAGTTCTAGTGACAGTTCCTGAATATTAATTTCAAATCTTACAAACAAGCATTTCCATTCCTGGTGAAAATAATAATGACTTGACCCTCGGGTTGGGAGGCTTAAAACCCCCAAAAGCAATTCAAAATAAAGTGTTTACGGTCGTAAAATGTTCATAAGCTATTTTAATTCCACATATTAAATAAGGAACATTTCAACAATGTCTTCAAACAATGTTTTAGCAATCTCAACAGAAAGAATGCAAGCTAAAGCATTTTAAATAGACAACTGTGGACAAAATGTACTTCTATTTTACTTCTGTAATCTTATGCATTTCTGAGTGAAAATGGATATTCAAAGTGAAAAACGTACTTGATTTAATTCAAAGGGAACTGACTAGATTAGTGAAAAGTGGGGTGTTACATACCAAAATGGAAAAATATGAAAAGGGAATTTTGTGAAGTCATATGAAAAAAATAAATAAATAATAATAATACACAATAAGGATCTGGTGCTTATTTTAATTGTTTCATAAAAAGATGTTGTTTTAGCTGTAAACTTTCTAGACAGATGGTTCTTTGGTTATGCACTACAGATATAATTCCTGTGAGTGGAGTTTTCTCTGTTAAACAGACCTTTTCTGGTCTTCTTGTGCCCATCATGTGAAAATCATCTGGTTTACTGGCTTTACATGGTCATGACAGAAGTAAATACTAGATTTAATTTTATACAGAAAAATATAGCAAACAATTTGTAATCACTGCCTTAATTATGTACATTGTTTCTGTTTGAAGACATGTCATTTACTAACTGCATGATTTGTATTATCCCAGAACTGTACATCTGTGCCATATGGACATTACTTTGACAGTCACCACTGATTGTAATGTAGAAACATGCATCCCCTGTAAAGCTGCTTTGAAATTAAAAACACTATAAATGTGAATTGAATTGAATATCACGTTATAGTATCAGGTTAACAGGAATCTGGCTATACGTCGGAAACGTATAAAAATATTTTAACATTTATCCCAGTTTGATGTCTTACTACACTTCCATTGTAAGTGTACAAATTTGCATGTTTTTACAAAATGATGGATGAGTTGGAATCATTGTGGTCTGTTCAGATTACATGTTGACTAAGTATTTAAGTGAGTTGATGTTTGGCTAATTGTGCTAATGGTGCCAAAAGACAATTTGAATTGCATGAAACAAACCTTAACAGCTTACATTCTGAAAATGATATAAAATCCATTCAAAAATTAGACCAGCCCTGAAAATCACTGTATAACTCACATGCTGATTGAAGTCTATGGGACAAGGATTTCCAAGTGGTTTAAAAGCAGATATGCAAAGCTCATGTTTGTTGGTTAAAGTACTTATTTTAATTCTTTAGTACTGGCTTTAAATGGTCATTACAGAAGTAAATATTGAATTTAATTTCACATAGTAATATGTATTAACCAATTTGTCACACTAGCATCATGAGTCCTGTTAAAGTCTTGTGCATTGTGTAAATTTGAAACTGTGTATTTTAACAGTGTGATGTCTTACTCCATAGACTTCCATTGTAAGTGAACAAATTTGCATGTTTTTACAAACATTAGATTAATTTTTGTGGTCTATTTGGACTATAAGTTGACTTCAGGTATATAAGCGAGATAAGTGGTGATCAATTTGAATTGCATGAAACAAACCTCAACAGATTGCATCCTTAAAATGACAGAAAATTGGACCAAAATGTAGACCAGACCTGAAAATAACTAATTCACACACTGATGGAAGTCTATACAAGGATTTCCGAAAAGTTTAAAAGCAGCAAAGCTCATATTTTTTTCCCCATGGCCTTTTTTTGTAGTAAAAGACTGCTGTTGCTAGAACTGCACTTGTACTGAACCTGGAAAATCCTTTAATACCTTCTTCAAAAACATCATTAAAAATCTTCAAATTACAGAACTCAAAGCTGTACTTAATATCTTCAAAATCATGGCTTACGTCCAGATTTCAACCCACTGCATGTGTCATCTGCTTGCGATAGATACGTGCACTTGTGCAATCACATTCTTGTAAAAAATGAAGGTATTCCTCAAATTGACGTGACGCCAGAAAGACTAATGGGAGTAAACAACACAGAGGTTCCTCTCGCAGCAAACTGGACCATCTGGTGGAGAAAATTACATTCCCAGAACGCCCCTTCCTTGAGATTCTGCTCACACACTCAGACAAACCTCACAGACCAATTCACTCTCGAGAGCTGAGTCCGCAAAACGAACAATTCCCATTCATTTGTTTGGTGGGGCCGACTTTTCATATGGCCAACACAGAACTAATAATGCCACTTTAACACAAGAGGTTGGTCCCAGGAATCAATTTCTTGAGCTCAACTCGCTGAAAACAATAGATCTGATAGACTTTTGTGCTGATGGTGGTGTCTAAGTGACAGAAGGCTTTGATGTCATTAACTCTAAGTCTATTGTATCATATTTGATATGCAAATTTCCTCTAAATGATCAAACTTTGCTCAAAAAACCTATTGCATACAATCTACATGTTTCTGTCATCTGATTGATAGTTTATACTTTTTAGCAAGTAAAAGGTCTTTTAGTATTGTAAAAATGAGTAATATTTCAAGATCAACACTTACTGGACTGAAGAAACTTTTGTTTACTTGATTATCATTTTTTAGTAAAATCATGTTAATGATCCAATTGGCTTTTGAGGGATGTTTACATTCATATCTCTGGATCATCATTGTATTGCTTTGCATTAAATGTTTTGCCCCAAAATAAAAACTGCAGAGCTTTGATCATAAAACTAAGAATTAAAATATCATCTTACCAAGAAATAGTAATGGGAGATAAAGAGCGAGAACTTACAATTTTATGCATTTTATGCAAGTACTCTTAATGCAAGTGTTATATAGATGTTACTGATTTAAAAGCTATCAGAACTTCATATTACCTTTTTGCTATATAAATATCAGCAACTGCGTCAAATTGCATATTTTTGCTCAGTTTGGGTGTTTTTTAACTCCTTGAGTATGAGCTCCATATTCTCACTATATCATACTATATGAGTCATAAAAGCCTGATGTATTGAACATGATACTCAACAAAATACACACATGCTAACTTTTTTGTTGACTTCTTTTTAGATTTTGTCTGAAGTTTCGAATAATCAGTTTCATTAAAAAAAAAAAAAAAAACATTTCATATGCCAGGCTTTACAGGGTTTGTATGCACTTATCAAAAGCCTTTCCTCTCAAATGTCTGAAATCATAGGCCCTATCTGTCTCAAGTAATATTCACCATGAAACCCTCTGAACATTGTATGCTAAGCAAGGGAAACTTGAGCGTTGAGTGCATTTAAATGCGGTATTACCCTCAAAGCTAGCATCTTGTTGATGGTGCAAAATTCTCAAGACAGGTTGTTTTGTTCTCACTCTTTTGAGGAAAGAAAAAAAAAAGATGGAGGTTTGAGACACATTGCCCATTTGGCTTAAAGGAAGTCTCCCGCTGTGCTGCTGAGAAATCATCAGCTTTAAAGTCTCACCAGGACAACGCACAAACTCAAATATAACATCAATATTACTATGCTGTGAGCCTGTGAACTAAGCCAGTGGTTTCCTAAAGGTCTGATGTTTATAAAAGTGTGCGCAAACTTGCTTAAAAATGTGTACTCCCATGGTCTATTGAGGATTGCATCACAAATGAGCAAAATTACACATCTTTTTGGAGTCCATTTTTGGAGATCTCTTGTAATGAATATGTAGCTTATACTTGACAAGTTCAAAATAAAAGGCAGGGTCAATACAAACAGATTCACTTAACCCCACTTTTAACCCCTGGTAAAGGTACTGTATGTTTCACACTTGCAATGTTAAAATGTTACAGCCAGTGTTGGGTAAAAAAGTATGGGATTACTCTCAATTTTTCTGTAATTTAATTGCAGTTACTTCTGATGTAATTGCATTGCATACTGTATAGACTATAAAACAATTATATATAAAACAATAGTGAATTTAACATCTGTTGAAAGATATGTTTTTAATATAACATTCTCCCTTTGGTCAGTTCAAGAATAATTTATGTTATGCATTTTTTTTTTTTTTTTTTTATTTAAAAGAGTTTCATCTCTATATTGTTCAACTGGTCGAGGTTGATATGGGATTTACAGTAGAAAGTAATTAGTAATGAAATACTTTTTAGAGAGAGTGATTAATCTAATTACACTGTTCTAGTTACACTGAAGATGTAATTAATTACTATTGTAGAGTAACTTACCCAGCACATGCTTAGCAAAATACAACAATTGCGTGCTTTATATTTAAGTTCTTTGGACAGTCACGGAAACACAGCAAATGATGATAAAAAATACTTTATTGTAGTGAAGAGGAGACTGTTTTTTTCTTACCTTTATAGTCCACCGAAAAGTCCATTCATCAGGAAAAATTTGATAGTACAGATACAAGGATGCGCATCGTTAGAGCCGTTATGTAAACAGGTCCAGTGCTAAGTTCGTCCAATTAGTGACACTGACACCGCAAATATACAAACGTTTACCCGGGGTTTTAGCAATTTACACTTTTCATTGTGGTAAAAATAAAATAAAATAAAATAGTTTAAAAAAAGAAAAAAAAAGAATATGTAACACCGTACTGCTGAATTACTGACACTGATACAATAATATAATATGACATTATTTGAGGAATGACATTTATTTCATATGATCTTAAAGGCATAGTTCACTCAAAAATGAGAACTCTCATCATTTACTCTCCCACATGTCGTTCCAAACCTGCATGACAAATGCAAAATGTTTGACAATTCTAGGTTATCCATCAATAAAGCCGTGAATTCAAGACTCGGACAAACAAGTGTAGCTTACCTGTTCATATCAGTACTTCACGTTGCACTGTGATTATGTTTAATATATTTGTAATCACATTAACACAATCACAGTATTCTGTTTATGTCAGTTCCAACTTAATTACAGTACTGCCTTAATCACATTATAAGGGTGCAATTAAATACAGCCAATGATGCTGTGAGTTGGGGCGGGACTTTAACTTTGTTTGACCAATGGAAGATGTTTTGGGAAGAAGTTACTTCATGAAGGCAGCAATTATTTTTTGAAGAATGCAGAAAAAACTAATATTTTGAAATGTTATTACAAATTTAAATAGCTGTTTTCTATTTTAATACATTTTAAAATGTAATTTATTCATGTGATGCAAAGCTGAATTTTCCGCATCATCCAGTCTTCAGTGTCACATGATCCTTCAGAAATCATTCTAATATGCTGATTTGCTGCTCAATACACATTTATTATTGGTATCAATGTTGAAAGCAGTTGTGCTGCTTCATATTTTTGTGGAAACCGTGATACTTTTTTTCAGGAAAAGGAAAGTTCAAAGGAACAACATTTATTAATTAAATATATTTTTTGTTATTACAAATATTTTTACCATCACTTTTGAAATGCACCCTTTCTTTTTCACCTTTTCTGCACAATTAATCTATGCTTACAAAGCAATTTGTTACAGTAGATTGAACAAGCAAATTTACACTTAACTTTATTCATTTAGCAGATGTTTGATGCAAAGCATTTTTAAAACTTTGTATATGAGATCTTAGTATGTCAAGCTGTGTTGAGTAAGCCAGCCAAATGCATTAAATCACAGTAGCTGCTAATTAAAGAAGTACAATCATTCGTACACGACTTAAAGTGAAAGTAATAAATGGGTTTGTGGTCATACAATTCACTTAACCTGACCTTCATCTCTACATAGAGCTGTGAAGAAAGAGTCTCTTCTTGACTGGGTTGCTCTGATCCATCGTGGTAGACATCGTCAAAGAACTTGAAAATACTCATCTGGGAGAGCCTTTGTCCCCGAAGGCTAATTTCATTCTCAAGAGTTTGTCACAGAAGCGCAGGAAGGAAGGTGTTCAGCAGAGACACGGTGTTCTGTGAAGCAGCTCTCTCTCTCTGAGGGGTTACTGGGCCACTTCTATTTAGTCTAGCAGCTGCGGTTGCCAGGTGTTCTGACAGAATGTTAAAGCAGCATATGAAGCCCGGTTTGAAAAACTCTAACATCCCTTTAGCACCGCGTTTGGCAAAAAATGTTTGAGGTAATTCCTCCTATAATCCAATTATTGCTAAGTTAAAAGCGATAAAAGAATAGTTCACCGTAAAATCAACATTTTAGTCAGCATTTACTCATCCTAATGTTATTTTCTCTTCTCTATGAAACACAAAATAAATTGTTATGGAGCAGCTATTTTAAACACAATAACAACTGGATGATGATGATTCGTACTTACAAGCAGTGTTATTAGAGTTTATGCTAAATAAAAAACTTTTCATTAACTGAAATAAAAGATTGTGCCTCCATTAAACATGAAAATGCCACTAGATAGCAATAACAACAGACTGTGCTGAGAAATTTTATGCTGCTAAACATTTTTAAATGATACTTGGCAGCACATTAACTTTGGCAGCCCTAAAACTAAATAAACTGAAACTAAAAAGCTCTGAAAACACTAAACTAACAATATAGATTGCAACGATGCCCATCCACTTTTTCAGTTTAGCATTTTTCCAATTCATTTTTAAAGTCTTTGTTAAAGAGTTACAAACCAGAACAATACAAACTTTGATATGAAGGGAAAAAAGTATTTGAAAAGTGGACAAAAAGCAGCTTTCATGAGGGAACTTTCATGAGAGAACTACAATGCCATTATGCATTGAACATTGACAATCAAAATAAAAATGATATAAAAAATATATCACTATATATGAATAAAATGATAGATAGATAAATCTATTTACTGTATTTAAATAAATTTAAATATATGTAACCTGCCATTCAAAAGTTTGGGATCAGCAAGATTTTTAATGTTTTTTTTGTTTTTTTTTAAAGAAGTATCTTTTGCTCATCAAGGCTACATTTATTTGATCATAAATAGAAAAAAAAATTAAAAAACAGTAATATTGTGAAATATTAAAATAACAGTTTTCTATTTTATTATACTTTAAAATATAATTTATTCCTGTGAAGCAAAACTGAATTTTCGTCAGCCATTACTCCAGTCTGCAGTGTCACATGATCATTCAGAAATCATTCTAAATTATTAGCAATGTTGGAAACAGCTGTGCTTTTTTTTTTTTTTTTTTTTTTCAGGATTCTCTGATGAATAAAATCTTAAAAAGAACAGCCTATTCAAAATAGAAATCTTTTCTAACAATGTCTTTACTACCACTTTTTATCAATTTAACATATTTGCTGAATAGAAGTATTCATTTCTTTAAATTCTTTAAAAAATACTGATCTCAAACATTTGATCAGCAATGTATGTAGTATGTATATATTGAACATAAATGTACAATATATAGTATGTACTGTATATACTGGACATACATACATATATATATATATAAATAACTAAAACTAAAATAAAAAATTAAAGCTAAATAGAAATATATTTAAATAAACTAACATAAAAATATAATAAAATGACAAAAGCACATAACCATGTTACTTAAACATTTCAAAAAATACAGCTCAGAATATTAATAAAAACTATAATAATATTTAGGCAATACTACAATAATAATATTGTCACGAGTTCCCTGTCACTAGTCACCTGCCCTGGACTCCATATCCCAGCATCCTCCCCGGTTTACACCTGGTTCCATTCACAGTCTTGAGTCACAATCCCCGTCACCTGGATTTCTAATCACTCACACCTGCAGCCACTGATCAGCTCCACTATATCACTGCACTCTCCTCGTCGGGTCTACCGTTCACATACCGTTGGTATCACAAGACTAACCCTGTGTTTGACTTACCTGATTCACCTACCTTTGTCTTCCTACCTGTGTTCCATTCCCCGCTCTCCACAGCTTCTGTGCTCCACCGTCTCTATGCTCCATCTGGATCCCCTGGAAAGGAAAAAGGACTAATTACACTCAGTTAAGACTCTCTTGCACTTTGCCATTCCCTGCTCACTCACCTGGACTCTCCACCTGGCCTCACTCCGCTCCATTGTTAAATAAACTTGTTGTTGTGTTCATACCTCTGTGTCCCCTTGCATATCTTGTGACAAATATTGGTTTCTTCTTTCCATAAAGTTATCAAATAGCTTTGAAATATAGTGACATATTTATGTCACAATACCTTTTTGGTGTTTTATGTCATTTTTGGAGCTTGACGAAATAAATCATCATCCACTATGAATATCTTCACTTGAGCTGCATGGAAGAACGAACATTAAAAAGGACAAAAACAAAACAAAGGTGCATAAATGACTAAACTTTCAGTTTCAGGCGAGCTATACCTTTAAAGCAGATGACGAGAGGCCGTCTCAATCTGTGTGGGTCAGATCATTCCTTTCATTCAATGCTCTCAGGCATCAAACTAATCAAAAGCATCTCTCTCGCCGCACCACAGATGCAGACGATCAAAGACGGATGGGCCTTTTCTGACACGCACATAATGAGAGATCAAATTTGCACATCAGTAACGATTAGCGAGACTCTATAAAACCCAGGATCGCATTGCATAAAGGTCTGCATCCGTCTACGGATTCGATCGAGCGCCAAAGAAGAAATAAACTTCTGAAGCATGCAATCCGTGCCATCAGGTTGGACTTGTACCATTTCATAAGTCAGAAGCCATGGAGAACACAGGTCAATAGCAACACATACTCCTTCAGGGCCTTCAATTTGAGTGTTGTTGACAAGATTGAGTTATGTGGTCACTGTCCTGTCAAACGCAATAACTGCAATAAGGCTGAAGGAAAGCCGAAGGTTTTATTTTTTTTTCCGTACCATGCCTTCTCCTCACAACCGTGTAATGCTTCTGCTCAATACTAACCAGAGGCCCTGACACAATAGGCAGGTCTGATATGATCATATTCTTTAGGTCTATGTATGTGTGTGTGTGAACAAGGAAAATTGAGAGTGCAGAGACATAAAGAGAGAGGCCTTCACAAAGGAAAGCAAATGTATTACCTCCTGTTAATGACTCGATCAATGCGCCGGTCACTATGGCTGTCAAGATCTTTTATCAAATCTTCAATAGGACACCTCCATCACCGACACACAGGCTCAGGCGGAGGACATGCTGTCCGATTCAGCGTACATTATCATCTTCCATCACTTCAAAAAGACAAACAGGATCAATACAGGTGTGATGACTATGAAATCCATAATCAGCCTTTTTGTGTTTATTGTTCTGTGGAGTTGCAGGCTGGCAGCCGGAGGATGCGGTTGGCATGGAAACAGGGATTGCCGGATAGGTTGAGGTGCTGTTGAACTACAAGGAAATGGCACGAAAGCTCAGGGTGTCATTATCGTGCCATCATTGTCCGGAAAGTCCGTGAAGGCCGCGCTTCAGTAATTGTTTATTCAAAGGCTAACGTTCATGGTTGAAGCCTGGACGCCCCAGAGTCATTTGGCTGATTTCAGGATTTGAAGAGATGCACAGGTAGTTTGGCATAAGCATCTGTATGTCATTACATGCACAGTGGCGCACTAAGAATCTCCAGATGTGGTGGACTTGTGCAGCAGCGTGTGGTACAAAGTAACACTTTATATATATATTTAAAAAAAAAAAAAAGAATCACTGAAAGGATCATTGAATGAATTCTAATTTCAAAATTCAAAATTTAATAAAAGGAATTCCAAATTCTATTAAAACCATAATTTAGTCAGCAGATTTAGTTAGCAGCCTGTTTGAAAACCCTCCTTAAAACATTACTGATCAATCCTACTATAGCAACTAGGGGCCAGATTTACTAAACAGGGCAAATTTGTGTTAGAACGCAATTCCATAAAAGTGCCGATGGGAGGGGAAAATTCTGCATGTTATTTACTGACATTGTGCACATTAAAGAACACAGACGCAGCCAGATTTCCATAACGACCAGCGCAATCTACCAAGAGCAGCGCAAATTACCGCCTGCTTTATGACATGTTTTTTTTGGGGTGTTAAATAATGGCACAAATACCAGTAACTTGACGAGCGCAAACATTAGTAAATAGCGTTGCGTGATTCATTTTAATACTCTCCTCCCATAAATTTTGCGTCTGAATGGGAAACTCCTACAAATGCATATTCAGTAAGGTCAGGTGCAAAAAAAAACTTTCCAGGCCTTTTCAGCACTAATTCTTCACTGCACATCTTTAGTAAATCCTGACAGTACTGTTTTAACAGCAAAAGACGGTTTGTGCTGGTGCAAGCTGTTAGTAAATCTGGCCCTAGGGCTGCACAATGTAGGGGAAAAATCTAATTATGATTATGATAAAAACTCCCAATTTGGGATTTAAAATGGGATATAATTAGATATTGTTTGTAGGGCAACCCAGTTTGGCCAAAATTTTGTGATAATATCTCAAAATGACTATAAAATAATAATAATAAAAAGAATATTATTTTTTATTATTCATATATTATTTATTCATACATTCTTATTATTATTATGACTAAATCAAATAAAATTATTACTTATATAAAGTTCAAATCATTTGAAAATTAAAATTAATATTACTAGTTTGCGATTATATAATTTACACTAGTACATGCACTAATTCAGGTTATTATAGTGTCAATAGTAATTTGTCACAGTAGCATACTCAAGTTACTGCATGATTTAACCAATTCTTTTAAAAAAATGATGACAGATAAAATGCTTTGTAATAGTCACAAGCCCCTTTCACACATACAGTCTTTACTGGTAAATTACCGGTAAATTACCGTTAAGAGATCACGTGTTAACAGGACCTTTTCAAAAATACAGGTAAATTCATTCTGGCAATTTACTGGTATGAAAGTTGTAACATTACCAGTAAATTACTGGTAATGTGCTCTGTGTGAACGGAGAATGAGATTACGGGTGTGAGCACGTACGAGTTCAGAACGTGCTAATGTAAGACGTCTTGGCCAATCATAACACTCTGACGCAGATGACGTATTTACTCCGTGCTGTGTAGTTCGGTTTGAAGTGTCTAATATGATGTCTCTGGGCCAAAAGCAGCTGCAAGAATGTTTGACACAAAAATGAAAACATCAACAAAAACACTGACCACATATACCCCTCCATGTTTACAAATATAACACCGGGAGGCACGGCCAATTAGAGGTCATTTCTTCTTGTTAATGATGTCAGAATTTACTGGTATTTAGAAACCGCTGTGTGAATGGCGCTTTACTGCTAAAAAGGCGGAACGTCTACCTGAACAGCACATTTTTGTATTTACCGCTAAAGTCGTTCCGGTACTGCAGGGCCGTTTCTAGCCATTTTGACGCCCTAGGCGAAATCCACCCAAACAAGATCATTAAGATTACATACAAAATAACACAAAACTGATTATGTAGACACTCAACTCTTAAATAACAACATTGATACATTTACAAATTATATTTGTATATATATATATATATATATATATATATATATATATATATATATATAAATATATATATATATAAATATATATACATATATATATATATATAAATATATATACATATATATATATATATATATATATATATATATATATATATATATATATATATATATATATATATAATTTCTTTTTCAGACATCAGTTTCTTGTCACATTCAAATTGATTGTCATAGTAACGACACTAATTTGTGGAAATTCAGGACATTGTGAGTTCCACAAATCTGAATGCATTAGGCCTATTTGTAAATTGACTGTTAAGATAAAACATTTTGCAAAGTTTATTATCTGTGATACCATTATAGCCACTGGATGCCTGTATAGCTCTATGTAACAATCCCTAGTTGCTAAGTAATTGTCATCACACATAAATTAATTTTATTACATTTGGATTTGGATCCATGTTTAGATATTATCAATGGCTACTTTTTGACTTTATCTGTTTTTTGTTCAATTGTTTTGTTGTTGTTGTGTCAGTTATTGCATTCTTATTTCAGTCAAACCTATAAAACCCTTTGTTACCCCAAACTAAATAGGCATATTAAAGCCTGATCAGTGACATAAAAGTAATCAGAATGCAGCTACTTGTTCTTTTATTACTCATTGACGTGAGAACTTCCCCTTTAAATAATGTGACGCTGACGCTCTGCCCTCTATATGTATGACACTGCTCCCTTTAAGTGCTGTTGGAAACGAATTATTTATTTTATTTTTTTGGAAGCGAATTAATTGATTCAGCATTTCGACACTTCCATAAGGATGCGTTAAATTTGACAAAGCGGTTTAATAAAGTATGTATTGATCTTGTGAATTAGCAAATTTTACTTAAGCAATATTTTTAATTGGCTGTAAAAGTTTTATATGGGAATATTACACGACACACTGAACTTTAACAATGCATTGGCGCAAAAACGCACAGCTTTTAGACCAGTTTCACATGAAACATGATTTCTTGACTGCCACAAATACTGAATAAAAATAAAATAAAATAAAATATTGATTTTGTGCACTTTTTATGTACCAATATTTTAAATTGGCCTTTGAACTTGCATGACAAAAAAAAAGCCTTACCTTGCCAAAACACTGACAGAACCCATTGATCTAATGGCATTGCTGAGTGCTCCAAATCCAAATGCAAACTTTGCATGCAACAATCAGAGGCAGCAATTGGCAGCGCTCTGATTCAGTGGCATACAGGCATTGTCAGAATGACAGTACTCTAGCCCAATGATGTTGGGGGATCCAGTGGGGGCAGCAATCATATTTCAGGGTGTCCGTGCCACTCTTGATCACAACCCTGTTAAACTGTAGTGGCAGTACATGCGCTCATTGGTGCCCCCTCCAGCTGGTGGCGCTCTAGGCGACCGCCTAGCTTGTATATGCCTAGAAACGGTACTGATTTACTGTGTGAAAGGGGCTATAGACCAATTCAGAGTAGACGTCACAGTTATGTCACTTGCAGCTGCGCACGCATAGTGGTGGCAGAAAAACACTGGTAACAAGTGGAAGTAAACGGGTAAAATCCATGGAACAAAATCCATGATGTGCATTCATTTACACGACAACACCATTTTGGGGGCCTGAAAATGCAAACTTCTGAAAATGGTGCAAGTGCGAGTTTTTGAAAACAGTACCATTATTGTCTCAATGTAAACTACAAAAACATGCAATGTCTTTAAAAGTTACAAGTTTCTTTACAAAGTGACATTTATTACTGGCCTGGTATGCAAAATACAGTGTTTTTAGTCGTTTTCACTGATCCATGTGAACGGGGACTGACAATGTTGTCATCTTTTTCAAAATCACAAAAAAAAAAAAAAAAACAGTTTTTAGTACATCGCTGTTGGCTAAACATACCCCTTGAATGATTTTTAAAACTATATCTTTATCGTCATAGTTATCGTCCTTGGTGAGAGCAGGCCTCAAGACTAAAAACATGAAGGTTTTCAGTTGGAAAATCTCAAAGCTTCAGAAACTTCAATTCAGATGTACTACCCTCTTTGGTAACACTTTATTTTAAGGTGTCATAATACAGAGTAATTACCTAGATATGTTCTTAGTAGTAGCCATTGTACTTACATGAAACAAAATGTACTTACCATGTAACTAAGTTATGGAACAGCCTGTACTTACAGTTTGTAATTATGTAGATGTAATAGGCAGCTACTGTTACACATATGTAACAGACTCAGTCTATTACACAGCTACTTATGTAACCAAAAGATTGTTACATATATGTTGCAGACTTGTACACCTTATCCAGCTGCACCTTAGTTTGATTTAACCCACCAGTACACAGCTTAAATACATGTAATACCTTTTTAATTACATTACAATTACATAATATTACACAAACAAGCTACTTAAAATAAAGTGTATCAAGATTGTACTTAAGTGTACAAGAAGCTGTGTAACAGACTCGGCCTGTTACATATGTGTAGCAGTAGCTGGCTATTACATCTACATAATTACAAACTGTAATTACAGGCTGGTCCATTACTTAGTAACATGGTAAGTACATTTTGTTTCATGTAAGTACAACGGCTACTACTAAGTACTTAATTAGGTAATTACTCTGTATTATGACACCTTAAAATAAAGTGTTACCTTTTCTTTTAAATCAGCTCTAGTGCAACAGAGCTGAAGAGTTCATTTTAAAAAGCAGCTGCTGCTGTGCACTTTTGTTTGAGACTGATCTCGAAATGAATGCATGTACCATGCTCTGAAACCACTAAAGCTTGGTGTAATACACACAAAAATGAAACTTGCTTTTTCAGGGCCATAATACTTTATTATTGCAGGCTATCGAGTTACTAAAAGTTTTAAAAAGCTTGAATAAAACTCTAGTGTACTGGTAAGAATATCACAAAGCAATATACTCAGAGTTTACGGGTGGATTTCCTCAAAGCCTGATCTCACGGTCTGAGCAGAATGCTCAATGAGATCGGCATAAAAGATATTTAATCTATTACATTGGCTAAATAGAATTAGAGGACTTAATTTGCTCAGCAAACGTAACGTAAATATGCCTTATCAATGAGTCGCCCATCCCTGCTTGATAACATCAGAGACTCGAGGGAATCGTATTCTGTGCTTTTTTCTCCAAAATCTGACTGCTGGCCTTCAAAGATTTCCCGTCAAAACCTGCGCTCTGAGATCGGGGTACAATATCTCCTATATTTTCAAAAGAATAACTAATCATCTCTATTCTCTCTGATCCTTCCAATAATCCTTGAGGTTTGATGCCCTGCCAACCTTTAATTAAAATCTAGAGCAGCGTCCCCTCGGGCCACGGTCCCCGCTGAGAGGAAGAGCTTTTCTGTCGCACTTTCAGCTATCTGATTCTTCGCCTGAAATATTACAGATATTATAGATAACGTAAACCTCTTTTTGGAGACTGATTTGGTGGACAAGCAAAGACGTTGCTTTGAAACGGCTCTGTCTCGTGGCATCAATTACGAGGAAACTCCAGAAGACTCAAGATTAAAATGTTAGGTTTGTGTATTCCATCCGTAATCAGTGTGTGTGTCTTGTTTCCCAGTAAAAATATCAAAACATCCCAAAATAGATTTACCCAAGACACATAATTGTACATGATATAAAGAGAATAATATAAAGAAATATAAAGAGAATTTTGAACCATTTTAAGGCTGTTTCCGTTTTTTTAAACAGATTAAAAACTACGTATTTTAGGAAAGAAAAAAGAAAATTTAGAAAACTATTTTTACACATACACGTTTACTTAACCAATCTTATATTACTACCAATTTTGTGTTTTAATGGTCAATATATTAAAAAAAAATTAGTAAGATGGCATTTGTAAAGTTAAAGTTGTCATTACACCACTGAAACATGCGTACACATGATTGTGTGGAAATTTTTATGCAAAGTTTATTTCTAAAATCCGTTTGTGTATGAAAACTGGCAGATGCGTATTTCTGTGTGAATACAATGTTTAAACATCAGGCTCCAGAGGCCTCATTTAAAAATATGTAGAATGATCCTAAATATAAACATCTGTGAACATTTAGTAAATTAATTTTGTGTTTTTGTCTTTTTTTTCTTCTTTTTTAATGTCTATATAGATTGCATTGATTTCTATTTCTTTTTCAGTTAGTTATTCTAGTACATCAAGATAAAAGAAATGAAATTAAAAAAAAAGTTTTTTATATTTCACTATATAAGTTATTTTAGTTATTTTTATAAGTAAGCTATTTTAGTTACTTATAAAAATAACTAAACTTACAAAATAAACTAACTGAAATAAAATAAAATATTACAAAAGCTTAGTTTTTGGTTAACCCTGCTATGAACAATTTTATAAAATGTTTATATATGTGTGTGTGTGTGTGTGTGTGTGTGTGTGTGTGTGTGTGTGTGTGTGTGTGTGTATACACTGCCGTTCAAACGTTTGGGATCAGTACGATTTTTAATGTTTTAAAAGAAGTTTCTTGTGCTCTGCATTTATTCGATCAAAAAAAAACTGTAATATTGTGAAATATTATTGCAATTTAAAATAACGGTTTTCTGTTTTAGAATGATTTCTGAAGGATCATGTGACACTGAAGACTAGAGTATTGAGATATATATATATATATATATATATATATATACACACAGTAGAATATACACGCACACACACAAACACTGTTTTTCAGGAAATTATTGTAATCAATTCATTTCAGATTTCAGTGATGTAATTTTCAGAAAGTAATGTTATTAAATATTTATATTTTTCCCTATAATTATTAAATGTGGTTTTTCCCTATAGTTATTAAATGTGTTTGCCTATATTCTCAAAAACAATACTGGATTAATTAAATAACTGGTAATGTGCATTTTATAAATGAAGCCCAGGTCTGCTTGCATAGGTGACTTCACAACTATCGTATTTTCTATCACTTTGCCGACATTCACACAGCAGCAAAAGATAAATATCCGTCCTGTTTGGAGAACTGCATACGATACGGCTGTCAATCCCAAACACTGACTATGCAAACGTAGCCAATAAGAAAGCACAAAATACCTCTGTTAAATGAAAGGATCTATATATCTTTTCATTGTGGTGTTTTTGAAGCATGAAATCTGGTAGACGGGCTCAGGCATAAGCAAGCTAGTCTTGCGTTTACTCTCTTTCTCCTTCCTGGTGCCGCTCCATAAGCAAGCAGTAATCCGCTATGATTTAGTGTTTACAAATGAGACATGTTGCGTCCAGGTAAGTAATTGGCAGGCTTCTTAACGACGCATGTTCTTGAAGAGATTACACACTGTTGGAGAACTGAACTGGAATGTCAAATAGGAAACAATGCTTCCTGAGTCACGCCGTCTATAAGAACTAACCTACCCACCCACCGGCTCTCTAACCCTCGCCAGACATTGCTTAAGCAACATTTCCTCTGAAATCCTCCCTGCGATTCTCATATCAAAAGCTCAGAGATGTGCCGCAGTGACGTGAGAGAGCAGCAGGAATATTATTCATAAAGATTGAGCAGCTCCGAGCTTCCTAGTTCTCAGCTTGGGCAATTCTTGGTGTGATTATATTTCAATATTAAAGACAAAAAAGAAATTGCTTCTCATGAGATGACTCTGAACATGGGGTTACCGTCTTTTGGAGTTAATGAGTGCAACAGTATTCAGATGATTTAAAACTGCATTATTAGTATTCTATTCTATTCTGTTCTATTCTATAAACATACATAAATGGTCTAATCCTCATAACCTTTCAATCCCTGACCCTACATGTTTCAACTCAAGTTTTTGCAACTGAGTCTATCTCATAAAAACATGAATATGTTCAGGTCACATTTCAACCTGAAATCATAAAGAAAAAAAACATTGTAATAAAAGAAAATTGATTAGCTATTCAATAAATTTAAATAAATTACAAATAATTCAATATATTTCCATTTTCCCATATTTTTTAATAGGGATTATCATTGGATTCTCATAAGACAGTATTTTAAGTTAAACTATTTTTTCCCCATATTCTTTCAATTAGGACTGTCATTAGATCCTCATTACTGTAATAGAGTTTTTTGTTTTTTTTATCAATTTTTTTTTGTAATTTTCATATTCTCAGTAGGGATTGTCATTAGATTCTTTAAATATGTAAATTTTTTAAATGTAAAACTATTTTATTTTTATTTCGTTTTTATGATTTTCACTTTTTTCAATAGGGATTGTCATTAGATTCTCACTGCTGTAATACAGTATTTTTCAATGTGAAATTTTTTTTTTTTATTTTGTCTTTTGTAATTTTCATATTTTAAATATGGATTGTAATTAGACCCTCATTACTGTTACACAGTATTCTTGATGTGAAACAATTACATTTTTTTATTATATTAATTATATTTATTTATTTGTATTTTTTCAATAGGGATTGTGATTAGATTCTCATTACTGTTCTACAGTATTTTTAATTTAGAATCAATTTTATTCTTTTCTTTTATTTATTTGTTTATTTATTTCATAATTTCCTTTTTTCAGAAGGGGTTGTCTTTAGATTCTCATTATGATAATACATTACTTTTAATTTGAAACTATTTAATTCATAATTTATTTATTTCTTTAATACGGATTGTTATCACTATATCATTCTCATCACTAGTATTTTATAATGTAAAACTGTTTTATTTTTACATTTTTTAGTTTTTATTTCTCACTTTAAATCAACAAAGGCAACACAACAGATATAACCACTTTACTTTTTTCCACATTTCAGGAATATGAAAATATGCATAACTGATATGCATTAAAACTGTAAGTGTGTTATTAAAAATAGGCTTAATTAATACAAGTGTAATTTCAGGAGTACAGTGTGATCTGGACATATTTTCAACAGGTTTTGTGGGATTTACTCTAATATGCAAAGCAGAATATCATGTGTTGTTGTTTTTTTATACATTCATCTTAAGTCAAACCGTTCTGGGAAGGATTAAAATAGCAGATCTGCATGCAGTATTAATGACTTAATGAAGAGCACCAAACAGTGCGAGTTAAACACTGCTGAGGGTAAATATCTCATTAGCATTTGTAAGGTTACACGAGGAGGATCCTTCATAGACGAGTAATCGTGCAGCATGTACTCTATCTGAACACAGCATACAAACAATTCATGCTGATCATGCTTTATAATCTAAACTCATATCTGCTTGTCTGAATACTGGTATATTTGGGTTGCGCACTTTAGCGAATATATGAGCCACACGCAGCTCAATCACAAAAAAAAGTACTTGATCAAAAGTGACACTGCAAGCTAACAATGATACATGAGCAGGTCCAGAGGGAATCCACACAATATTCCACATTTGCTGCACTGATTGAAGGAGAAAACCTGGGGAATGGATTTAGATGTGGTAAAATGTGTTAAACGCTCCTGAGAGTAATACTCTCTGAGGTCAGAAACATTATGCATCTGTGAATACTTGGTTAACGCATTGGTCCAACTGTGCTACATTTTCAACAAGATGTTACCTCCTAATGTCTCTGCCATTAAACCAGATGCATTTCCTATAGCTTTCGTGTATCTGACCAACTTCAATTACTCGCGGCGGTAACCAAATGATTGCATCTGCATCACCATGATCGTAGATGACCTGAAAGAAGAAGGAGTTTATGCAAAAGAGAGAGCAAATGTACAGTAATGCTCAGAATGTAACATGTCCTTAAAGGGATATTTCACCCAAAAATGAAATTTCTGTCATCTGCTATACAATGGAAGTCAATGGCTACCATCAGCTGTTTGAATACCAACATTCTTCAAAATATCTTCTTTTGTGTTCAACAGAAAAAGACACTTATACAGGTCTGAGTCAACCTGGTCTCATGACGAAAGGTAACTGTGGGAACTTTTTCGCAAGACGCGAAATACGTACCACCATGTACGTTTCGAGATATATTCAATGTGAAATGTCCACTGGCTGGTGCTAACAGACGACCGTACATATGGTACGTTTTATGCGTCACTGCAGTTCTGACACTACAGTGGCACTACAACTCTATTGCTCCGTGACGTTTTAAATTAATGTACTATCTGCACTACACCTAAACCTACCCGATAGTATGAACAAAAGCGAATGTGATGTAAAAACACAATTGCAATCATGCCGTTTTAGCTTGTTTTCCAATCTCTCATCTTACAGCTCTTTCATCGTGAGTCATGTTTTTCACGCGATTCGTACCCAAGGATTCCACATCCTAAGTCCAATTCCGTGCCGGCTGAGCTACCGAGCAAACTTGTTACGTCCAGAAAGCGAAATATATGGAGCTGTAATCATAACTGTACAAAAATTATTAGAAGTGCTCAATGTGAATTTCTGTTGGAAACTGCAGTGATATGTACTTATTGGTACGTACTGTATTTGGAATCTTGCGAAAAAGTTCCCAGAGGTACATTTTCGTCATGAGGCCAGGTCGGTTTGAGTATGAGGGAAAATGATGTAAATGATGACAGAAATGATGAGTAAATGATGACAGAATTTTCATTGTTGCGTGAACTATCCCTTTGAATTGCACTCAAAATTTTGGTCTGACACTTTTGGGAAAGCATGAAAGTATGTGTAGCTTCGAGTATATACATGTACTTGCATACAGTAAGTCTGAGGTTTTTTGGTAGACGAAATCTAAAAAAAAAAAAAAAAAAAATTTAAAAGGAGTAGGGATATGTAAAGTTTCTGTAGAAATGACTATGCATCATTTTACTATCATTGAGATATTATTATAGTTTTTTAAAATCAGTTTTTATTTTTATATTTTCCATTTTTAATAAGTACTTTTGTTGTGTTTTTGTCATTTTTAGTAGTGTTTATATATTACAGTACAGTAATGTTTATTTTTAACATTACTGTACTGTACAGCTTTAGTTTTATTTATTTTAGTTCATCAAGTTAAACTAAATTAAAATTACAAATGTTGAAAGCTGAAGTTTTGTATATTTTATTTTAAGCAATGAAAATGTATTATGTATAATAAACTATAATAAACTGTTTTGCATCCATGTCTGACATCTGATTATCTACAGCAGGGGTCACCAAGTTCGGTCCTGGAGGGCCGGTGTCCCTGCAGAGTTTAGCTCCAGCCCTAATCAAACACACCTGAAGCAGCTAATCAAAGTCTTGTTAGGTATACTTGAAACTTCCAAGCAGGTGTGTTGAGGCAAGTTGGAGCTAAACTCTGCAGGACACCGGCCCTCCAGGATCAAGTTTGATGACCCCTGATCTACAGGAACCTGATAATCTAAAATAAATTCCATACTCTGTGCATTAAAGGTGATGCATGTTTTTTTATTCATTCATTTATTTATTTGTTTATTTTTCAATGTTAAAGCACTTTCTGCATAAAACAGAAAAATCATAAATA